>JAYMSP010000063.1:0-95965 GCA_036897095.1 Plantago elongata
TTGCGAATTGGGTTGGACGAGTCTCAAGTCGGTTGAGTTCGTTTCTGGCAGACTGGGCGAGTCAGTCAAGTAAGGTTGTCTCGCACTGTCAGACTGACCAATTGTGTTGGCTAGCTTGTCGGCCCTCTAGGAAGTTGGGAGGCCAAATGAGTTAGTCAGTATGCAAGCCTTTTGGTTGTGTGACAGGTCCACTAGTTGGCTTGGTTCGGCGGCCTCTTGGAGCCCGACCCGCGCGTGAGGTTGAGATGGATTCATATAAGGACCGTGGATTAGGTTGTGGCCTTGATTGATCAATTTGCTTGTCTTGTTGGAAGAGCGAATTTTGACCATTACAGTTTGTCCCCCACTCTTCGAGTCTAGTGCCTCGAGTCGGAGAGTAGAAGTTCTATGTCCAACAAAGCGATGCACAATTGGGTCGCAAGTGTATGCTGTTATGCTCCTTTCAAAGTGTCAATTACTCAGTAGATGCACTAGTGTAACGGATGTTCGAAAACGAAAATTTTCACAATGGATGGTTTGATCTAGCGAGACGAACACTTTTTGAAGGACAATTTCAAGGTTGACAACTTTGGTCCGCCGAGCAAGATGGAAACTTACTGACAAAAAAATTTGGAGGTTGACAATTTTTCGTTTGCCAAGCAAGATGGGAACTTGTTGGCATATAATTGTAGGGAAGCAGTTTTTTAGCATGTCAAACAAGGTTGACATACACTTGCAGGCAATCAATATTTGGCATGTCAAGCAAGGTGGAAACTTATTGGCACACAACCATAGGCAAACAATTTTTGGTGTGTCAAGCAAGGTGGAATTTGGTCCGTAAAAAAGCGATTTATAAACACATTTCATTTGTATTTTTTATCCATGGACTACTTTTACGTACATTTTTGTAATTTTATTCTAAATACCTTATATAATTCTTAAGTTTAATTAAATAAATAAAATCTATAATTAAAAATTAAGCATTTCAAATTAGTAATTATATTCAATTATTATATTATTTTTAATTTTGATATTATTAATAGTATTAATTATAACTTATTCGGATACTAAAATTAATTACTTCAATTTATAAATTATAAAACACATAGTTTATCCAACGTGAAGATTTTGAAGGCAACAAAACACTTCTTTGACAAAAAAAAAAAACAAACATAACACATGATTAAATGAACTATTTCTTCAATCTATTAGTCCTACTATTTAATTTAATTTAATGTAATTTTTTTTTAATAGAATGTATCTATTGATTTTTTTATTTAATATTATACAAGTAAATTTGACACGCGAATTCCCCCTATTTTCTTTATAATATTGAAGTTTAAAGTTTTGCAAGTAAAAAAGTTCATTCACGTGAATTATTGACATGCGATTATATACTCGACTAATAATTTCTTAACTTTATATGGTTAGTTTTAAGTAAAATGATATTCTAAAATTGTGAAAGTAGTGGAGAAACTACTTTTGAGACTAATAACTACTTTGAAGTATTTGATTAGTATTAGTAATAGATAATTAATTAACAACATTTAAAATAATGCGATATATGAAATTTTAAAAGAAGTAAGGAAAAATAATGTAGTTTTAAAATAAATGAAAAATAAAAAGGAAGTTGTCAAATGACCAAACAAAAATTCAACAATATTTCTGGACTAAATACAAACAAGACACAAACGTTTTGTTATCAAATAAAATTTGTGGTCCAATTTGGAGGTGTTACAATCAATGAACAGTGAAATAATATCCATTAATCAAAAATCCCGAAACAAGTGCATGAAGCGGTTTTGTCCATATTACACCATGAATAGTGGAATAAGAACACTCTCTTCATATCTATCCCGAAACAAACGAAGCATTCTTAACGGGTTATATTATAGTCATCTTAAATATGACCACTTGTTTAGGTTGGGAGTGATTATAGCTTTACTTTTTTTTTTTTTTTAATAAAGAGAGCCTAGGCTCTCGGGTTTATATAATTATAATAATCATGGCGGTTTGAAGGAACCCGCATACACCAATCGTCGCAAAATAATTACATTCCACCAAAATACCCAACTAGCTACCCTAGCCACTATGGAACTTCCATTTACAACATTTACTAGATCAATACGAGACTTATCCCAACTAGTTATAAATTAAGTGACACAAATCTCGGCAGGGATCTCAAAAGATTGCCTTCTCGCACAGATATTAAGTGTATTCCCAGATGTATGAAGCCAAAACATTTGTTTGATATCAAGGTTGATTCGCGAAGGGCCTAGCCAAATGCAAGTAACTGCTAAATGGCCTAGCCAAATGCAAGTACCTATTCCCGCGCCATATTTTCTCTTTTCCATGCCAATCATCGTGCCTCTCCTGCAGAGTAATACTCCATGTTTGCCGGGAACAGCAAGCCTGCTGCATTTTGCCTTGTTACTGCATAAATGTTTGCCGGTAACAGCAAGCCTGCTGCATTTTACCCTGTTTACTGCAGACATTTTATTTAACCTGCCATGTTTACTGCAGACATTTTGCATGTTGCATTTTGCACTCATTATAGCTTTACTTGCTATAATTTAAGTGGCTATTATACCAAACGCAACCTAAAAGTAACCGCTCATTCTAGTGTGTAGGTTTCGAGTAACACTCTATGAGCTAGGAGCTCAGATACCAGGGATTTGGTAGCCAACCAACTAGACGTTTTCAATCACTTCCTTTGTAAGACCCTACCAAGAAGATATTTTACCTAAGCTTTTCCTCACTTAATTATCTTTGATGACTAAGACGATCCCACACATTTTTACACTTATCATATTCGTTGATAATCTTATGATCGAATGGTTAGCAATGAGTTTTACACATTTAGCGGTGAATTTTACCATCGGGATTTTTATGCATTTAGAGATGAATTTTACATTCGAAATTTCTTTAAGGGGGTGTTTGGCAACAAATTTGAATACCCCAATTTGGATCGATGAACAGTGATTTGGCCTAAAATACACTTAAAATACCCCACTCAAATGTCCATCCAAACACAATTTTCACCAAAATTCTTCCAAATGCCCACTCAAATGTCCATACAAACGGCCACTAATTGATTTTGTTTATTACGATCCATTAGGTACATAATTCACTGATCCATGGGAGAATCCTAGGCCTAGTTCGATAGAACGTCCTACTGGCAATGTGACGAACATAAAGAAAAAGAAACTCCACATGGCATCTCCTGCATCTATAGTGATGTGTTGGTGATTACAATAAGTGTGTAAGGTAGCGTAGAAGATTAAAAAAAGTATTCAAAACCCTGAAAGAGGAAGATGGACTGTGGAACTGCTACCAATACACATGCACCCTCCCTCACTTTAATTCCTCTTCCTCACTATAATCACTCCTACTACTTTATCACTTTCCAAAGCTAAAAATCAATACATTCTCATCACACTTGTATAAATCCACATTGCCAAATTCTCCATTGATTCCACTTCACTCACAATGGCTACCACTTTCTTCCTCCTCCTCCTCTTGTTTCCGCTACTTCTCATCACCCATTCATCTTCAGCAATGTCAACAATCAAAGCAATGGGCAAAGACCAAATAGCCTGCGAAATGTGCTCCTCATGTGATAACCCATGCCAGCCCATTTTATCTCCTCCTCCACCACCACCTGTCCCCTCACCTCCACCGCCTGTCCCCGTACTTCCACCACCCGTTCCAACCACCCCCAACTGCCCACCACCACCTCAACCACCCTCAGGGGGTGGTGGAGGAGGTGGAAATGTGTACTACGCACCTCCACAACAACCAATCAATAACAACCCGACACCACCGTCAAATTGCGGTGGCGCGTGTTATCCACCGAACTATGTTATCCCTCCGCCACCTAACCCGATTGTGCCGTACTACCCGTACTACTACTACAACCCTCCACCGTCGTCTTCGGATGCCGTCAAGTTACTGACAAGACACATATCGTTGTCCATTGTCGTCTTCATGATCATTTGTCTTATCCTTTGACTTGATTTAAGACTAATGCTGTTGGTGTTTGTTATTGCAATGGTTCTTTTGTAATCTAATTTCAGGTACAGAGCGTCACTTGTTGTCGGAAGCAAAAGATTAGGAGGGATGGCAATAATTCAACGACTAAATATATACTGATCATCGAACGCCAGGCTAGCTCAAAGTATATAGTTGATCTCGATTTAAAATCATCCATTTCCATTTCTTGCAGGGTTAGTATAATTTTGAAGAATGTAGTAAATTCCAATATCATTGTTCGATCACACTCTATAATAATTGCAGTACTAGCTTGAAGCAAAAATCTATCTGCAACTAGGAGTACAATAAATCTACAACGCATTTAGTGGCACTGAATTCTCAATTGCATATGCATACAGGTAGCGAGTGTCCGAAGTTCTCTTGGTTCCATGTTTTTGTACTCTTATCTCATCAATGTTTACAATTCCTAAAAGCCATTCCCGTAACATTTACGTTCTTTCATAAAAATGGCACTTTTCCATTTCATTTTGTTATTTTCTTTGTATGATCTGAAGCTAGCTAGCCTTGAGAAGTTTAGTTGAAAATGGAAATGGCGATTGAAAGGGTATGGGTCCACTTTGACAAAACTTGTGGTGGAAAGACCTTGGAACTTTCACGTAGAAACAATCAAACAGCAGATAGCTGGTATTAATGAAATGGACGCCTCATATCATGCATCAAATGTAGCTTCCACATGCCGCTTATTATCATAGGCACTTTTGCCAACATGATAATTAATCTCTTCCGCATATAAATGCACCATAAATGCCGAACCTACCGACTTCGGATGTAGTCTATACTAGATTATGGCACTGTATTGTATATTCAAAGTTAACGATAATTAAAATACCTGTTAAATTATTGTGATACACTAAGATCCACTAAACATTGTACTCGGAGGCCGATGCAAAGTTTGAACCTGAAGGGGTGAAAGTATAAATATGAGGTATTTTTTAGGATTCGAGATTAAAATCCTAAATTTTCAAAAATTATACCTTAAAAAAAATGAAAATTTCTTGTACCCCCTATTACAGGTCATGCATGGACTTTTCAAGTTTTCAAACTGTTTAAAACTTAAAAAAGTTTTTCCGTGTGGGTTTTAACAAATAGCTATGTAGTCCATAAGGTATGTTAATAGTGTGACTTAAAAAACTTAAGGGGTTGATTAGTACCCAACTTAAAAAACTTTAAGGGGTTGATTAGTACGCAATTTGAATTAGCACTAGTCAATTCAAATGACATTTTTTGTACAAAAATATCGATTTAACTAAAATGTTGCCAATTCAAATACAATGTTAATAGTGTAACTAAATACATTGACACTATACAATAACTAAACAAGGAAGATACTTTAGCAACAACAGACCTCTATATTATAGATAACTAATTCAAACCATGCACTTAATTTATGTCTTCATATATATACTTACATCCTTGTTACTTTATTGAAGGATCATCAAAAACAAACAAGTTAACTATTACAAACACATTAATTACACTGCGTTCACCAGTCCTCACCGCGAAGCTTTCTAAGAACTCGGCCATGAGGAGAATCAGGATCCCCTCTCATTGCATTTGTCTTAAATATCTCCATTCCCCTCTTTAGGGCGTCCTCGGCAGTGTCCAACTGCTCCGGACTCCACGTAATAACTCCTGACACATCATATCCGTACATGTCATGTTGTGCGGTCCCATCAGTCGCTCTAGTTATTGGCGTTCTAGTATCCAGGATCTCGATTTCTGTCAAAGGTGAAGCCTTGTGGTGCTTAAAATACTCCTTTTGGTCTTCTTCCTGTTCCTGCCTTTGTTCCTTCATGGTCGTTTCCTTCTCCTCGTCTGGCCACGGACTACCATCAAGCCCAACACAACCTACATCGTCAAGTGCTGCAGGATATGATGAATTACGTCTCCTTTGTTGTCCGAGTGGGTCAACTTGGGAACCAACTCCAGCATGCCCGACTTTTGAAAATGATTGTATTGGTGATTTAGGAGTGACATAAGTGTCATCATCTTTGGTGGCCGGGTGTGTGGCTTGTTGCTCACGAAGCTTCATATCGCGGATTGCCTCATTTGCATCTACTTCCTAGATCGTACATAATATAAATCAAGGTTAACACTTAATTAACATGTCACAAGCCGAAAGAGACTAATACAATCAAGAATATACAAGATCCACTACAATCTCCTGCTTTTGACTTTTAACTTTTCAGCATTGTGGATTTTATTCCTGCAGCTGATATAGCCAAAGCAGAAGTGGCCAACAAATATAGACGAGAAGGGACAAAATTTTACCACCTAATTTTGCATGTGAATAATTTTTTAGGAGGACCAAGATAAATTGGCAAGAGCATTGCAAGAACTAATACTACTATAAAGTAAAAGCGTGAATTATAAATGTGTAAGAAAGAATGATCAAAATATTTGGGTTCAAAAGTAATCGAAAATTTTAATGGATGGAAAACTTGTAGTGAGATGGAGAGAGTACGTTTCTACTTGAATTTGAATCCATCTAGATATACTCAAAAACAATTTTCCTCCTGCTTGTGTTTCATATCATTCCACCATTACATGTGTTTCGAATCCAAAAGGAGATAACAAAAATTGTATTTTGTGTGCAGTTTGCACATAGTCGTGTCAGTCCACTATCCGAAAATGAATAAAATGCAGCGTGCATTCGTGCTAGACTATCAGTTTTACCGGTTGTGGCATACATAGTACGGATTAGTATTGGCCTTGGACCTATTTGGCAGGCCTATGGCCAAGGCCGCAGCTATGTCACATTGCTTGGGTTAGCATGCCAATAATTTCGGGTTCATCATAGTCGATACTCCTCTAAACCACTTAATTCATCGGAGATTATGCGTTACAACACTGTATACTGTATATATTAACTCATGACTCCATGAGTTATAACGATACATTAATTCAGTATTATGCCATACACAACACTATATATTGACTCTTGTTGGATTTTATTTTTTTTGTCAAAAGTTCCCTGTTAGAAAATTTCCACATGTTCATATACATATGCAACCTCAACTGATTATATAACATAATATATTATATGATTACATATTCCTTTAAATTAGTTCCCGCCTTCAGTTAAAGGGAACCAACAATTTCTAACACCTTAAAATCATAATCAAGTTCATATACTACTAAGAGGTCAAAATTGAATGATCAATGTAAAAACTAGCTCCCTTAAGGTCGGTTTGTTATAGTGTTATAGTGCTATAGCGGTCATCACCTTATTCAAATCAAACATTTTGTAAAAAATTCAATTTCAATTGAAAAAGACCACTTAAATATCTGCGAGTACATAAAATTGAGTGATGGAGAATAATAATACGTACTTCAGGTTCCTCGGAATGCAGAGCTGGATCAGCAGTTGGACCGGTTTTAGTCGCGAATCTGCGGCCCCAGAAGAGGTCCTTTGAGTTGCTCGACGACACTACCCGCTTTAGTTTCGCAACGGCTAATCTCGACTGCATATCTTCTTCTACTTCTTAATTAATTCACTTGTGATTTTAGGCTTGAAAAACTAGACTACACTTAGTTCATTCCAGTTTCTAACTCGATTATCATTGGGCAGCTTCATGCTTCAAGTATTTTATCACAACAAAATCAAATCGGTGGCTTGTAAGTGTTGCTGACACGTGTTGTCAACGGGAACGTGGCAGATGTTTCTAGTGCTAGCTGGGCGCCTCGTCTTCATTCTTCATTTCTCTCGGGCTTGTTGGGACAATGTTGTTGGGCCTCGTGTAATTAAGCCCATGCCCACCCATTCCAACTAACGTGCTACTCCATTGAAGTTGGATCACAGCCAGGACCCTAATTTTATGGGGAAATTTTGCAGTAGAGCGCCCAGTTTCACATTGAGGAGAGGGCCAGTACCATCTATGAATGAACAATTCAAATAGGGCCTAGTTAGTTAAACCTTAAAAAGTTAACCTATGAAAGGATGTCCTCAAGACATACCCACCTTCCTCTTCCATAATTCTCAGATTCATCAATCATGTTAATCATTTTTAGTAAATAGGAGGAGGGCAATTTTGGTAGTTTATTACAATCCAATCTGGTGGTTGTTATCTGCAACATCATGGTAAAACTGGACGTTCCCACGAATTTTTCCTTAACGCAGAAGCTGCAAAGAGCAATAATATGTTCGGATTTTATTATTTAATGTGATAATCTATCATAGTTTTCTTTTTTTCTTGTGTATTATTTGTTTTGTGTGACATATATTATTTATTTTGTTTTTTATTTTCAATTAATAATATATAATAGAATATAAATATAAGAATTATACCGATATTTATATTTTCAAATGCTATAAATTTTATGAGTCATGTGATTGGTTTTTAATGTACAACTAGTTTCAAATTTAAGGTTAGGTTTAAAACACCATTAGGACAGTAAAATCAGAATAATTATGAGTAAAACCTGACCACAACTGACATAATTTACGAATAAAGCCTGGCCTAAAATTTAAACCATAATCTAGCGTTTGAACAGCCCTATTGTATAAACCGCAATATACTCCTACTGTCTAAATTGTATTATACATTCCTAGTACTGTATAATACAGTTTTATTCTATATTATACAGTCCTATTGTATAAACCATATTATACAGTCTCTTACTACTGCATAATACAATTCTATTATATATTACATATTAATATTACGGGTCCTGTTGTATTTGATACTGTAAAATACAATCTTATTGTATATTATACATAAATATTGTATATTATAATACATTGCTATTGTATATTATATATTTACATTTACATGTCGTAATTACATCGGAAGAACATTTGACCAGAGAAGGTTAATACCCCTTTTTGTCGGAGATGGTGGTGGTGAAGTCGGTCGTTCTTTAGTTAGTTTATTTCATTGCACTTGCTAGCCCACAATGATTTCGGGGGCGGTGGAGTATACAGTTGGAGGCGGGTGGTGGAGATGGTGGTGGATCGATGGACGGATTGTGGTGGTTTTGGACGAGTGGAGGAGCGGTGGATATGGTGGGAGGCGAGTGGAAGAGTTGCGGTGGTAGAGCATATATGATGGTGGTTCGGTGGGTGGGTAGTGGTGTTGGAGTGACAATGGTGGTGCGGTTGTTATGAAAGGTGGGTGATGCGGTGGAAGTAGATCGAAAGGTGGTGGTGAATCGGGGCGGCTGGTTGAGTTAAGGCGGTAGAGCTGGGTAAAGGTAGTTGTGATGGATATGGTAAATGGGATGTTTTGGGTGGGGTGAAGGTGGAGTACCAGTGGTGGCCGATGGAGGGCGACGGTGGTGGTGGGATGTGGAGAGAGAATAAAGAGAGAGGGGATGGATTAATGGAATTGGAATTATTGATGATTTTAAGAATTATGTAGGTAAAAAATTCACATGTTTTATTTCTTATAAAGGTGGAAATCGTATTGGTATTTGTTTACATATATAAATTTGTCAAGATTTCCTCATTTTTACACTCATCATTGGCCCTTCTTTGGTTTTTTCATGTATACAAATAAAATAATACAAATTCATAATTGCTCGAGGTCAACATTTAATTATATACTGAGTAAAAATCATTAATATGAAGTAAAGAAGAATATTTCTTTCAAAAGAATCCCTAATCACATTTTTCAAAACATGATCTTTTTGTTATGTTCTATATTGTTTTAACATGATGATGTCGATACCATGAAGGCATCAACTTCTGGTAGAGGAGATCCGCAGGCTCCTTAGAAGACTTTTTGGTGGTGGGGGTTGCACATTGTGTTCCAAGAATCTAATTGATGTGCAGTTATTTTGGTTTAAATTGACAGTTATTAGATTCAGTAGTTAAGTTTTTTATAGTCTTTGTAACTTTGATATGTAAATATGGGATGTATGCTCGAAATGATTGTTGCATTTTGCTATATTGAATGTGTTCGATATATCACCACAGATGATAAATCCTGTGGTGAAACATCTATCCTGTAATATCACTTAACTAGTTTAATAGTACGACTTTCTTTAAAAAAAACAAGAAAGATCTTTCTTGCTGATTTTTAGAGGTCGCACATGTACTTGGGTACCTCTCATCCACCATTTTTTAATTTATATTCTTTACCAATCCGCCTACCTCTCATCCACTATTTTTATCACCCGATCCGTCACGAATTGAAAAAATATTATGCCCGTCTCGATTTATTCCAAGTTTTTTAATAAAATAGATTTTTTTTTTCCTTTCTCGAAAAAACTATTCATTTTAATTTAACATGATTATACATTTTGCAAGTAGCATAATTAAACCGTCACATTATTAAGTATTTAAATTAAATAATAATATATCCAAAGTCAATAAAATTGAACGATCACGTCACAACTTAATATACGTTTTCCAAAGTTTTACTTCTTTACCATCCATTTTGCTGTGTGTTGATCACAACACTTCACAAATGTGGTTTAAACAACTAAAATTTTAGTTTTAACTAGGATGTTATCAAACCATACATTAGCTCCAAATGGCAATTGGACCGTGCTTCAACCCCTAATACACTCTATGAACCGTCTGTAAATTTTTACAATTAAGACTCATTTACAAATAACATTAGACGTGTAGGTGGAAGTTGACCTTAAAATCTATGTCAGGAGAAAGGATCTTGACTTTGATTAGTGCAAATGATGCAATCCAACTTTACCGAATCAAGTACAATCATCAATGCATTGTATTCATTTACTTTCCAATTCACCGACCAACCCAAATTTGATAACAAATTTATTTATTGAGTATTTGAATTCTGAAGAGAACCTAGATCTGAATTTATCTAACATGAGAGGACCAATAATCTTTAGATGCTGGATTGAAACATAGTAATTACTCTACTTTAATCACCCGCTATGCAATTGCCACGGAAAAATAGTGGTCGTGTAACGGGAGGCAGTTAAGGAAGCTTTCGGGGAGGGCTCTAGTTGAAATGATCCTGAAATGTGTTACAATTTCTTTAACTTAAACTTTTGTGACATAAATATTGTAACGAAGTAAGGAACCGGTCCTCTAGTAAACTAATTTGCCTTTTAACGATAGGAGAATCCTCGAATTTCTTATTTGTTAACATTGATTATTAATCGATGAGGTATCAGGTACATTTTAGGATGGGATTGAATGTATTTTTAGACCGAGGTTACTCCATGTGTTTAGCATAGAATATATTGGAATAATTGATAATAATATGGTCTCACTTGAGGCTACCCGTACTAGTTTATGACGTATCCTTGCGCATTATCCAATAGTAGATGATATATCAAATCTAATTTAATTTAAGTCGGATTTTAACACTTGTCAAAGTTTCCTATAATATACTAGTAGTACACGATTTTGGTCTCAAATATTGGTGGATGGTTCAGCCGCGCATTGGCCGCCACCAAAATCACTAGTGATTTTAAGTCCCCTCCGGTTCGTCTAGGGGTTGTAGCGAGGAAATTGCAGAAGCTCTTGCATCAGACTTGCTACTCAACTCGGACCACAAATCCGGGCCTAAGCAGTAAGCAGACTTGCTACACCAGAGGCCAACTTTTCGGTATTTTTGCTAGTTTGAGCCTCAATGATTATACGGAATACGATTGATGTCGTCTGCCTCATGGTCAAGACTTGATGAGTTGATGATTTGGGGCCGTTGGGCTAAGAAGGATAAAGAAACTAGAAACTGAGATGATTAGCAAACGTAATCTTGGTTAGCAAACGATTACATCAGAAAATCCTACTCTTAACAACACGTTAATACTAATCAATGAGCAGCATACAATTTAAATTAAATTAAAATATTCTAAACCTAGTCAGTCATCATCATGATTATGAGCCAGCCGCAACAATACAAATAGGTCAGAATATTTCTCCTCCAGGTCAAAGTCAAACAAACAAATCAGGTTAGGTACCACTCCATGAACGCAACGTACATCTCCATTATGCATAGATAGATCCGCCGCAAGACAAAGCCATCAACAGTAACGCAGCTCTCTCTTCCTCTCTCAAATTCAAATTCCCAGATCTCTCCAACACGATTTCACTCCCAATCGCCATAAATCGCATTTTCAGACCACTCCTTTGCTTCCCGACACTAGTTCTCTTCTTCTTCGCAGCACCTGCTTTATTAGTTTTCGCCGTTTGCAATCCAAGAAGTTGCCTTCTCTTTTTGTGGTACTTAATCCCACAAGCGTTGCACAATGACTTTGGTCCACCAGGACCGCCTCTCCAAAGGGGAGTTCTTGTGGTTTGACAATCGTCGCAGGTTTTCAAATTCTCTTCAGAGTCTGATTTCTGTTGACAAGCAAATAGAAGGAGCAAATGTTAGAATATGATGAAGGTTAAAGACAAAACAAATAAAGTAACAACAATGGTGATCACCTTGTCTACTTTCAGATCCATATCATCAAGAGGATAGATAGACAGACAAGTTTGAAAGCTTTTGGAAGTGATCAAGAAAAATGAAACGGACGGCTAATGCAGTGTGGCAGAAATGTTTTGACCTCTCATGATGAAATTATTTTATTGAAGAAAAAGGAATAACAGAAAAGAGAGAAAGTACAGAAGACTACAGAACAATTGGGGCGGAAGAAGATGATGATGTTGTAATTGTGTTTTATGCATGTGTGTGTGTAAATTTATGGAAAATGAGGAAGAAGGTGAACTATCAAGTCTAGTGGTAGACACTGGTCAAGCTGTAAACACGAAAGTCGAAACCCTAGCTATTTCACTCTCGATTCTTGTGTTTGGACTCTTTTGCCCCAGCCAAGCTCTATCTCTCTCTTTCAAATTTTGAATTGAATTTCTAGTTATGCATCCACCACCAGCAACCACTCAAATTTACCTTTTCTTTTCTACGTCGACTTCATACCGATCTAAACATTAATCTTATATTAAATATCATATGAAATAATCGTCACATGATATTTAATTTTTAATATGATAGTATAGTAGCGCCATTCATTCATCCATATGCCCTAATCTCGTCATGTGGTGGACTTGGTTGACGTCCTCCGCAGTTCGAACATTAGCATCATTGCTGAGAATATGGCTCATTATGTTATTGACATCAAAGGGTTGGTTTGAGATCAGTTGGCGACGATGAAATGCGAAATTCAAGGAGATTGCTGGCAAACATCGTTGTGCTTGCGTCTTCATGGAGGGTGACATGATTATGGTATTTCATCGACACGAGTGTTTTTCCTGTCAGTACTTACTAAAAAGCTTCAACCTCGCAAGTAAAGTTCGCAAGCGCATTAATGACAATGCTTATGTTGTGGATCTCCCATAGACCATGGGTATTTATTTGACTTTTAATGTCACGGACCTCACACTTCATTACGCTTTAGTGGCACCGATTTACCTCGATACGATTAGGTAACTTGAGGTTGAGTTTTTTCCAAGGGAGACTGATGTAGCTTAGAAACGAGAAGAGTCAGCTGCTAATATTGGTGCGGCTAAGAAGATTTCACCTAAACCAATCGGGTTTGGTTAGTACTTTTGATATGTAGTTTAGTTGGAAATAGTATTATTCTAAGTCTATTAGGTTTCATACTTATATCTAGTGTATATAATTTAGTATCTATGATTTTAGTATTCAAAACGTTATTTCTGAATTATAATTGACATTGTAATATTGACGTTTACCATTACTTGGTAGCTACCGAATATATCGAGTTTATCTATGTTTCATAGTTGATTTACTATCGTACTTGTTGATCTACATGTTATATTGACGTTTACCTTACTTCCGCATATCGGAACCAAAAACTTGATCATCTTCTGAGCTTAGCCCTTCCTTCGTTTTTCCTTGCTAAATGCTTCATTATTTTACTAGCTTTCTTTGGTTGGAAGATCAAAGTGTGATAGAACGTGAATAGTACAGTGAAATTAAATAAATGGTTCGAAAACATAAAAACAGAAAACGAGAGGCAAAGTATTGAAGTTGGGATGCCGGATGCCCAAGAGCCAAGCGTAGAGATGGGGAAGGGTGTAACTATTGAAAGTTTGCCACTTTGGAAATCATATATTTTATGAAGAATAATAGTGGGCTTTCAAATCTTTGATTTAAATGAGATTTATAAAATAAATATGAATATTGGAAGTGTTGTTGAGAAATTATCAATAACTTACACAGTATGAACTACTTCGAGATATTTAATAAAATGTGACATTTTATTTCGGTTAACTTGTTCAAATTACCGTTTTTATGCAACGAAGAGGTCGATTTTAATGATTCGAATTGAAAAGAATCGTTACAAGAACTTTTTCAAATAAAAAAGGTCATTATTTGCTATTTTAATTTTTGAATCGTTACAATTTTAAAATTGTGAAAACACCCTTAGACCGTCCACTGTGGTGGATGGTTGTGCCGTGGCGTGAGGTGCGGTTGCTCCACAACCGCTCGCCCATGACTACAGGGTGTACTATGGCAACCGATTAAATTCGATCGCCGCCTTTATTTATTTTTTAATAACTTTAAATTTAAATAATATTTCTATTGATAAGGATAACGGCTATATTTTTTCTGAATTGGTGTTTTTTTATTGAATTGAAAAGATTACAGTACAAATAATACAACTCCTACAAATTAAAACAACAAACTAGTGCGGGATTTGAATCTGGAACGATCAAATACAAATATAAAACACCTGAGTACTGCTTCAAGAGTCATCCCCGAACTCTCGGTCCAACACCTTGAACAACTTCCTTTGATCGCCGTCATCTGAGTTGGGTCGATACTAGACAATAGGAGAAACATCTGCAACCTTTGAGTGCGAGCCAAGTCGGCATTGTTGGTTAGTTGCCGCTACCCCTGACTGTCGTTTCTCCTCCTTTCTTTCCAAGAACGCCAACCGGCTCTGCTCAATCTCAATCCTCTGTGCCTCAAGACTTCGTTGTCGTTCTTGAAGTCAGCTAAATCACTGCTGGAAGAATTTGATGAAAGACCACTTTTCTTGAGGGCCTTTGCCTTATCTCGGCCCATGGGACGTTCTACAAAATCATCACTACTTTCACTCATGCACATTTTCTTCCCCGAGCTTCCGCTAGTATCTTCTCCTTCTGCATCATGGAGTTCAAACCCCGAAACATTAGCCCCGGATTGACCAATGTAGTTCATCTTCGTTTGCCACTGTTGATATTCTTTCATGCGATTCCAACAGTGAAACTCCTTGAATTCTTCACCTTATGGACGATTCATCATCTGGTAGATGTGTTTGGCGTACTAAAGGACATCGTCTTCATTCGTATCACTCCGAACTCCTTGGACTCCTACAACCTCATTGTAAGCCCTCACCCATTGATTAACACTAGGCTTGATGCGATTACAATGGTCACAGAGAGAGCTTCAAGTTTGCACTTTCAGTTCAGAAGTCGAGTCCTTCCTTGCCTCCCTCCACAGACCAAGTACGTACTTAGTGAAGATCGTAGTGTACTTGATGTTCCTACCTACGCATGGATCCTCACTGACCGCCATGAACATGCGGATTAGAGCGAGGCCCTTTGCAACTGAGAACTTTCGTGGACCGACCTCCTGGATTTCGCCTTCCTCTACCACCTCTGGAACTTTCTTTCCCTTTCTCTTTGATGACCCGGCCTTTGCCTTCCCTTTGCCTTTCGAAACGGCCATCTTCCCCTTCGCTCTCACTGGCAACTCCATGGGTGGAGGTTGTGTCTCCAACTGTTGCGATCCCTCATATCTTTCCGGACAGAATCCATCGTGTGAGTTGAATGGATTGTATGGTTCATTTGGATTTGGATTGTTATTTAGATGGGTGGATGATTACTATGATAGCCCTTGGAGATGAACATTTGCTCGAGTTCAGACGGATCTTTGTCTGCCAACCAAGCAACCAAGTTCGGATTCATTTTGATTTTTGGTAGATTAAGAGTGTTTTGAGTTTAATAGAGAGAAAGAAAGGAATGGAGGTGTGAAGAATAAAGTGAAAATGGTGTTCTATTTATAGATCTCGAAAAAATACGGCCGTTGATTTTTTTTTTAATTATAAAACAAAAAATTAAAAAAATTAATTAAAAATAATGTGTCCGATCCAATCAGGACCGGACACGTGTCCCAGCCGTTGGACCAGCAACAAATGAATACTCCACGACTGCCCACAGTGGACAGCGTGATCGCGACGGCTCCTCATGACTACCCACAGTGGATGGTAAGCCTGCATACGAGCCGAGAATTTTAGATCAAAGTGTGAGCTTGAGCTCGAGCTCGATCGAGCTTGATATTTTGAGCTCGAAAATATTCGAAAGCTCGGCTCGTGAGCTCGAAAAAAACTCGACTAAAAAGCTCGAAAATTAACTTAAATGAAATATGTATTTAGCTTTATATTTACACTATATATTTAATATATGTTTATTATATAATTATAAAATTAATAGTAACAAATACAATTCGAATAACTCGTCGAGCTTTCGAGCCGAATATTTCACTATTCGAGCTGATACTCGAAACTTTATCGAGCCATAAATAAAGCTCGAACTCAAGCTCGGACGAGCCAAGTTTTTTACGAACTTTTTTCGAGCCGAGCTCGAAAAAAGCTCGGCTCATTTGCAGACCTAGTGGGCGGTCTTAGCCACCTTGGTTTCTTTGTTATCATGTTGTATCATAATTGCACATAACCTCATCATATTCTCTTTTATAGAGAACAAAGTATTTATGATTTTTATAAAGAACAAAGTATTTTAAAAAATCATATCTAGAAAATTGTTTAGAAATGACCCATATTATCGTGACCTCTTAAATGCTATTAATCAAATTGTTTATATTAATGAAACTCATTCCTTATGTAATATAGAGAAACACCAATAAAAACGTAAATATTATCTTGACAACATATTTCCGGTTCTAAATACAGTTCTCTCCCAGATAGATTATATATAGACCACCGGAAAGGTAACTTAATCTTTAAATTGCGCACGAAAGTACCCAACAACCTTTGAATTGCAAACAATTTATCAAATTATGATGCATTCATTTTAAACAAAATGTCATGAGCATTTTCCAAAATATTTAGGAAGAAATTTACTAGTACCTGAACAGCTGAGATAATACATGACATACGACAAGCAGAATAATTCACCACTCCTAAAAGTTCACTGTAGTCCAAATATGCTTAACCAGATGAAATCAAATTGGTTCCCATGTTTTAATTTTCACTGATTGTAGATTGAACGGCCACTAAGAGGGCATGGGCAGTTAAGGGCAACAAGTTCCATAGTAATAAAACCACCAACTTTAAATAATAGAAAGTTTTTGATGACTTCATCAAAACATAAAAGCAAGGTGTGTGTAACAAGGAGATTCACTCAACAAATACAATATACGGCACATTTCCCGTTTATTTACTCAAAAGGACAACACATGGAAACTACTTGCTCGCGGACCAAATATTAAATATCTATATTATATTTTCCATCTTTTTTCCATCTATAAGGAGAACGGAGGAAATCAATAAAGAATAAACATCCTGGACTCCAGACAAAACGAAGAGTCAACCCTCACCTTCAAAGAAGTATGAATTGCATGACCAAACTCGCAAAGTATGTCCCAACAACCATCTAAACTGGATGATCTGACCATACGACAACCGTAATATTATACTCGAAACTCAGGACCAAACAAACAATACTCTGTTTCTCATAAGCACGTCCCAACTCACGACTGAACATCACCCTGTGACAGCTGACTAGACTCCGACAACCATCGACCTCAATTTTCAGATGCATTTTCAATCCCCCAAAGAGAGACTTCCTGCAGATAATTCAAACCATGTCAATGTCACAAAACTGTCGAGGGCCCACAGGAAAGAATGTCAATTGAATTTAGATGGTTGGTAAAACACTGAATTTACTGCGAGCAAGTCATGTAATTTTCTTAAATAATAAATATGAAAAATCATATGTTATAAATCAAGGTGGGTGTGACATACACTTGAGGTGGGAATCTAGACTTACAAGAATTTGGCAATTTCTGCAGGTGGGATCATTTTTTTCTTATATTAGATTTGTTTGATATATAACAAGAATACCGCACATAGATCAGGAAAGAATGTCAATTGAATTTAGATGGTTGGTAAAACACTGAATTACTGCGAGCAAGTCATGTAATTTTCTTAAATAATAAATATGAAAAAATCATATGTTATAAATCAAGGTGGGTGTGACATACACTTGAGGTGGGAATCTAGACTTAAAAGAATTTGGCAATTTCTGCAGGTGGGATCGTTTTTTTCTTATATTTGATTTGTTTGATATATAACAAGAATACCGCACATAGATCAGTATAATTTATCACACTCAAGTTCCTATGGATGGCTAATTCACTATATTAGGAGATTACATTTACAACATTATCCCTTAATCCTGATTCTCCACCAAAAATCAACACAGTATATTCCTTGTACCGTCATATCGCACTTATGATTAATTACCAAACATGTATAAAACTCCCTTGAGCTCTCGGATTCAAATCCAGATTCTAAACAAATGAAAAAAGTACCTACTGAAAGCGGAAAGTAGAAGACAAAACTGGAAATTAGATCAATCAGAGAAATATATTTTCCCATAAATCTCCTACTAAACTTCAACCTACAATTTAATTTTTAAAAGTCTACATATTAGTTCTAGTATTCACCTTGATAAACCTTTGACATGCCTTTTAGAGGAAGAGGAATCTGTATGCTTTTAGGACATATTACCTTAAACGAATTTGAAACCTCCAGCTGGAACCGGGGGTTCACTTCCTCCAAAGCTGAACCCAGGTTGCGGAGCATCACCAGACGGCAGCTGCTCTTCATCGTCTTCTAACCAGTATGTTTCAAGTATCTTGACTGCCTTCTCATAAATTTCATTGTTGTCATGACTCTGAAGATTCTCAATCTTCTCCAGACCTTCTGCATCATCAATCATCTGGGCAAAGATATTCACATCTCCCGAGTTGCCTTGGTTCTTCTCGGCTTCCCCAACCTTAAGAATGTTTTCGAGGCCTTCCAAGCAAACAGTGACAATTCTAGGATCAGGGCAAACAAGTAGATCACACAGCGGCTTTATGCATCCTTCCTGCACCAAAAACCTGCAGACCAAGTTTAGGGATTTCAATGTTCAATAGGAACAAAAATACATGTATGAATAAAAAGGGGAATATCATAGCAGACAGATATACTTGATTTGGTCATGTGTTCCACCAGAAGTGGCATTTGATATAGCCCATGCAGCCTCTTTCTTGATCTCAAACTCAGCATTTTGAAGCAGAACAACAAGAGGGGAGATGATACAAGCATCTATCACAGACTGCACATTTAAATGAGAAAGCCATGATTACATATCGAATTAATCCAACAAGATAACATTGCAGCCAAGGAGCCAACCAAGTAAAAATCATATAAATGTAATAGCTCATGAGTTCAGTTTAGGAAGAAAAGACATGAATCACTCCTATAACACATGATTCATTCTCCACATGAGAAGTAACTCATCAATCAGTGGATATATTTTGTAGGGGTCTGAAGCAAAGGTTATACCTGAATTTGATCTCTATTTCCAGCAGTTATGTTTGAAATCGTCCAACAGGCTTCCTTCTTGATGCTCTTCTTGTGATTTTGTGTCAACAAGTTGAGCAGGCACGGGAGGGCCATATGTTCAATGATAATCTGAAAATTATTACAGTATAAGGTTATGTCAAATACATGGATAAGAATACATTCAGCGAATTGTCAAGGCACATATGCATCGCCCTCTACTTTGTAAACCATGAAACGGAAGCGCATAACTCTACTATCATCTACTGAAAAAGGCTTTTTAAAAATAGAATATTAACATCAGTGAAGATTGAGAAGAATCTTAAGTTCATAACTTCCCCGGTAATGGAGGTGCCAAGATTAGATAGATTTAGAACTGGCATAAAATAATCTGGCATAAAATCCTATCATAGTAGAGGAACTCTTTGGCAAAAATAAAAATATAGCACATGAAAAAAGACATACAACTCAGAACACACATCATCTTAGCTGCATAAAATTGAGGTAATTGAAATGTAGTATAATGTGAATATTTCTGCCGTCCACATAAATAAACAAATAAATAAAGATTTTAAACACAGAAAAATAACAGCAAGTTATCGAGGTAATTGAAATGTAGTATAATGTGAATATTTCCGTCGTCCACAGAAATAAACAAATAACTAAAGATTTTAAACACAGAAAAATAACAGCAAGTTACCATCCCGCCTGAATAGCAATAATTTGTATTCCTCCAGGCTGGAATAAGAATATTTTCTTTACTTCTCGTTTTAATTATTTAAGCAAAAGAAAGACCATAAATGAAGGGACCATTAAAGCACCTGAGTCTGGGCATCATCACCAGTCACAATGTTACCAACTGTGCGCAGGGCAGGGATCAAAACTGATGGTGAGGGATGTCTGTAAGTCCAAACAAATAATCATCAACCATTCAGAACAAGTCAGAACATTTGCATCCAATGAAATAGGCAACAATATTAAATTCATTTAATAACTTACAACAAAAGCTCGACAAGACGAGGGCATACACCAGCCTCAATCACAGCTTGGATTTTATCATTAGTACCATCAGAAAGATACGAAAGAGCCCAGCATGCATCTGTAAGAACTTCTTCATCATTTGTATGAATAAGATGAGCAAGAGCTGGGAGAGCTGATTTGACCTGCAAAATGATTTTCCAGTGAGAGAATGTTGCAAGTTTCCAAAGGAGCATCACAACAAGCTGAATATACAACATACTTGCTCAAACTGCGGCTGTGGTTTTCCACGACAGAAGTTTGACAAAGTCCAGGTAGCATTTCGCAGCATTGATAGTTTTGCTTGATCAGTAAATTGTTGCAATAAAGGCACCAAAGCTCCATAACCAAGGACAAGATCACGACACTTTGGTGAGTCACCAGCAACATTTCCTAAAGCCCAGACCGCCTATATCACGTCATAAAGATTATTTTTCAGAAAATCACAACAGATATGATTAGTACAACTTCCTTAGAAGAAGTTGAGCGTTGATCCAATGGATTACAATTTTGCAAAACTGACCTGCTCACGAACATCATCACTACTGGAATTCAGAAGTCTCACAAAAATTGGAACAGCACCATGATCAATCACAACTTTGGTGTTTTCAGATGTCCCAGAGGCAATGTTAGTCAGAGCCCAAGCAGCCTCAAACTACATTACCAAAAAGCCAAAGTATGTTAACAACATAGAAAGTTAACATAGAAAAAGGCAGCAACAACCAATAGTAAATCAAACAACAGTCTGTACCTGAAGCTGTGGGTAATCATCTCTTGCGAGAAACTCGACGAAACGAGGAACAACACCAGACTGGATCACTTCCTCAATAGGCGGATTACGCTCTGTAAGAGACAAAAATACATTAAAAAACTAAACAAGCTACTTAACTACACAAAAAAGCATACCATCAGACATAACAATACCTATCGAAAGGAGTTTACGGAACTGAGTTGTGGCCTCCAACTGCAGCCCAGCATCATTAGACCACAGGCCCTTAACCATTGATGGCAGACTTTCCAACTAAACAAACACACAAGCAACAATTAATCCTCCATAAAACATAACCTAAATCCAATCAGCATACAATAAAAAATCCTAAATAACAACAGAGATACACAGCACAAAACATAACCTAAATCCAAACAGCATACAATAACCAATCCTAAATAAAAACAGAGTTAAACAGCACAAAACATGACCTAAATCCAAATGGCATACAATAACCAATCCTAAATAACAACAGAGATACACGGCACAAACATAACCTAAATCCAAACAGCATACAGTAACCAATCCTAACTAACAACAGAGATACAGAGCACAATTGATCCTAACAAAAAGCTGAGCAGAACTAAAACTAGAAAAAAATCGATAACAATTAACTACCATTACAAGTTACAACCCAGTCACATCCGATTCGGTAATCAATCAAACAGTAGAATAAGCAATAAATTCAACAAAATAGGATCAGATCGAAAACCCTAGGGCAAGTACAGACAAAAGGAAGTACCTTCTTATCGACCTGAGGAACGGCAGAAGGAGCAGGAAACTGTTGCGCTTGAAGACCTTCACGACGCTTCTTAAGCAAGCTCTCTTCTCTCTTATTCTTCCTGATCTCCACCATATTGTCCTCTCTCCGACGGCGGCCCTCCTCGGCGTCCACCGCCACCTTATAGCGGCTCCGACGAACGTCGGTCTTCGAATTAGGTCTCAACGACATAATCGCGATGATCGGAAATGGAAAAGGAAGTGATTGAGGTTTTCTTCTCTATCGGGAAAAAATAAGACTATCAAGAGAATATCTCAGGAATTACAGCAGAAAAGAGAGAGAGGGGTCAGCTATTTATATTATTGTATTATTCTTCATTTTTTATTTGACCAAATCGGTTCAGATGATTTGTATTTTGTAGGTGTCAAGTTTCAGCCACCGCTATTACTCTTCGGTTTGTTGCTTGGAGGACTCTGTAAATCTGACCGCCTACAGTCCAGGGCTTGAGGAGAGGTCCAGCGGGATTGATTTTGGTAGCCTTACACCCAATCGAACCGGATATTTCGATTTCGGAATCGAAGATTGAATTTGAACTGAAATTTCATTATAGAAAAATTAAGAAGATTGAACTAATATATTCGGTTCAATTTTAGTTAATAAGTTAACAACTATTCAAAAGAAAATTTTAAATTAGGACTCGAGATGTATTCATTATTTTTATTTTAAAATTATAATTTATCGTGAAAATCACCATTTGTTGAGCATTAATTTTTTAGCTCTTGTAACAATTACAAAAGCCAGAACGAACCAGAATGTTACGTCGGGATTGATTGGGAGATGATTAAATTTTACACAGTTGTCTTCAGCTCCGATGTATTCCCTAAAGATACACTCCTAAGATCATTAAATGAGTACATTAGATTAGTGTGAATCGATGTCTCGAATTCTAATAAATTAGACCCAACAGTCTAGACTCAAACTCGAAATCCGACCCGAACTCAAAATTATCACAACATAACAATTTGAACATGACCCGATACCCGATTTGAATCCGAATTAACTCGATTTTTTCATATTTGAAAATGGCCCGTTACACAATTTGACCCGGAATTCAAAAGGTAATTCATTAACTAATATGTATTAACAATGTTAACATGTCTATGTGGCTGATAAACATCTTTTAAATCACAATACTATGGTTGGTAAGAGTCTCATTCACATAATCAGGAGTGTATAATTAGGCAAAAGAATGCATCTCCCAAATAGGCCAAAATACAAACTTGTTAACAAAAGTAACATAACCGAAAGAGGATCTGTTATATCAACATCAAGAGAAAACTTGGCATCACATCTAAATTTTACAAAAAAAAACAGACCATAAACATTACGAAAACAGTGGAGATCAGATATAAAACCATATCAATAGAGTTCATTCACCTATTGAAGAGAGCGGCAATGTCTCCATTTCAAAAGTCTCGATCACCTAACAAAAGAAATCTGCTTTAAATTACCCAAGCAACAAAGTCATAGATATATGGATTATATACTCAAAACGTAACACTTCATCATACAACCATCACTAATTAGCTACAATTATGTCGTGTTCAATCGCAACATGTACGGAGCACCAGATCACTTATGGAACCAAAGTTTATTGCTTCATCTGATATAATAAAGAAATTGAATAAATAAGTTATGATATGAATCATGAAAATAGAAGTATACATTTATTGATATGCATACGGTAAATGCAAACAAGTTATTTTTCGACGAGGCAAACAAATGATTTAAGGCGCCAGGAAACTAACCATCTTTCGAAACTTAAATAGTCTAAAAAACAATTCACATAAACTTGTCTATAAAACACACTTGTAATTTCAAAAAATAAAAGAAGAAAAGAAGTATATGGAATTAAGGCGTCGGAGAGATAACCATCTTTGAAAGTTTAATAGTCCCAGAAACAGTTCATATAGAAACTTGTATATACATCACACTTGTCTATACAACACACTTGTAATTTAAAAAATAAAGAAAAAGAGAAGTATATGGATCTAAGGCGCCGGGAAAATAATCATCTTTAAAAACTTAAGCAATAGTCCCAAAAATAGTTCACATAAACTTGTCTATACAACACACTTGTAGGAACGAGAAATTATGTTTTATCATTTATACGAGCTCAGAAAAATATAACATCATTTTGAGAAATGCAAATAGTGACATACTAACATAGCCATGTAGCCAGCTTCAGGAAGTAATCAAAGACTTTACATGTTTTGAATAATATATGATCGCCACTTGTTCATAACCCAACCTCCAATACTAAATGGTGATTCAAAAACTATGGTTGTGAGAGGGACGGTAAGTGAGAGAGATTGCCATGCTTCAGCTCATTTTATTTTCAGAGGTCGAAGACATTGAATGGTGTATCAGGATCTCAATCAAGTGTAGCTTCTTCCAAGTAGTATCCAGATTGCTTCTTTTGGAAACGTTATCAGTCAACTTTCCACTACAACTATACTAAAGTTCAACAACAAAACAAATAATATGAAGTGTTAGTTTGCAGTAAAATTGAACAAAAAACATGAAACGAAAATATATGTATTCAAACTTGTGGTTTGCGTCTATTCGAGTTTGCAGTTGTTGACTTGTTGGTTGTCGTGTTCAAAGTTAATGTATTTCATGACTATGTATTTGCTTTCCGGTGGATCATACTTTTTAAACAATTGGGACTTCAGCTTGCATAGAACATCATTAAACTTGAAAACAACTTCCTCCTGATCATCATAAAGCTTTTGGAAACAGTGCTTCATAACTCATTTCTTATAACGAGGATGAAGTATTAAAGAAAAAGCAAATAGAGTATTGTAATCTTGAATAAACTGAACCAATGCTTATCAAATTTATCCTTCATACTTTTGCTATGGTATGTAGTTCCCAATCTTCAATTTTACCTAACTCCTTCAAGAGCATTGTGATCCTCCAAACATTCTCAAGATACAAATTTACTGTTGAGTAATCGCAACCAGAAAACAAATTCGTTATGTCAGCAAAAGGATTCTAACACATCTCGAAATTGTTCAACCATGAGCCATTCAATTTCACATGGAATGTACCTATATGCAGAATTAGAAGAGTTGAGGTCTACAAAAACAACACGGTAAAAGAGAGCTATATGTCACGGGATAAAACTCTAATGCGTATGAAAAACTTAACCCGTGCGACTAACTAGTAAGCCTTTTACCAGAGTGCGAAAAGTGTATATGAAGAGTGTAGTAGAGAGTTTGGAAGTTTGCAATAACACTTATTTGCTTTATGGTTCAAAATGGGGTGGCCAAATGCCTATTTATATAAGTTCACACCTCATTTAGAGAAGAGTGACGATCCTTCTAGGCAATTCTATGTCTAAATCTATTTACTACTTACATTCTCTACAAGCTTATTTCCCTACTATGTACAAGAACTATCTAGAGAATTTACATCTCCATGGCTTATGAATCATCTAGATAATTCCTACATGGACTTGATTATTGGGCTTGACCGCGCAGATGAATCGGGTCGTGACATCTATCTATCTACTATGAAGTAAGTGGAGTTCCACCTAGTAGGAACATCAAGGCGCAATCCCTTAACCTCATTAATATTTGAATTTGTGACACTTTGTACTGAAAATTGAGAAATTAGTTTGCAATTGAAGTTCTCCAAGTGCGGAAAGTTTAATTATATTATTACATTTAATAATAATTATATTTCTAATTTAGTCCGAAGTGAAAAGAATCCTCGATTTGTCTCTGGATTATATAAACAATGTAACCAATCAACGTTTTTCACTACTTTTTTTTTTTTTTACCTTGAATTTACTAGTAATTCTTCAATTCTTGCACTCTTGAGACTGAGTCGATCTCTTTATCATTTACTTTAGGTAGAAATTTATGAATTTTCAATCTAGGCTATATTCTCTTCAATTAAAATTTATTAAATTAAATTGAATTAAACTGAAGCGATTTTAAATTGAATAAAACAAAGTCCTGATCATGCGACATACCCTTTAAAATTTGGAAATAAGTTAAAGGAGCATATCAACTTACCCTCTAATGGGATTTCTCATCATTTTCAGGAAGAAGACGTTACCTAGAGAAGACAAGACTAATTTGAAATGAGAATAGTTTACTAATATCGGTAAACCTGAATTGGCTAGTCAAACTAATTCAAATTCAATAGTGATTGATGAGCAGATTGATATGTTCGAGCTGAGATTACAGTTGACAGGAAAAAGAAAAGACTTCATGTGATCCAAACTGCTAGCTGCTCGAACTTAATTTGAATTTATTCTTATCACTGCCAGAACAGAACATGACAGGGCACACTGTGTCTTTTAGTCATGTGTTCTTACAGGCCACAATCACAAGAAATAAAATTCATGTTCATGAATGATGAACAAAATTAAACTGAAACGAAAATGTATAGATTTATGAACACATAACAAAAAGACTTGTAAAAGTAAAACTAAGCATTCGATTCACCGAATAATAATGTATCAAAGTGAAGAAGATCGATCAATGATATAATGTCATCAATCAATATTTAAAAAATTGTGATCTCTACCAGTCCACAACAACCAAACAGTTTAATTCTCCCAATACAAAAGAGAGAAGAGAAATGATACTAGTAACCATGGATAATCTCAGAGCATTTATTCTTGATCCAGCGAAATCCGTTCCGAATAGAAGCCTTGACCCGACCCTCAACGCTGTAAGCTTTGTACCTTGCTATCCTCTTCCGCCTCTTCATCTCTGAATCCCCGCTGCTACCGAATCCCCACGGCTTCGGTGCCACCCGATTCTGAGCGATTGCCGGTGGCGAAGCAGCTGCGACAGTCGTAGAATTAGTGGCGTTGTAAATGATCATCTGGTTACTGTTGTTGTAGTTGTAGGCTCCTCCTCGACCACTCACGATGTCCATTCTTCTTTCTCCTCCGCCACGAAAACTTGGCCTACCACTATCTTCCATTTGCTGCTGCTGCTGCTTTTTTAGAGAGAGATATCGATGTCTTAACGACGTGCAACAGAGTAAACCTCCTTTTCTTTTGTTTTAGAATAGAGGATTCGATGAGTTAAAGACTTAAAGTTAACTTTAATACCATATCTCCTGTATGGATAATGGATGCCACATTTGCGAATCTTAGCATATTACTATGGACAATTACATCAATTACAAATTTACAACGCGGGACACTCATTTACCAATTGTGTTATTTTGGGTTTCCACAAGGTACGTACCGGTACCACTACTCTAATCGAACATGATCAAATTCCTTTTTCAAGTAACGTATTTTTTATATTCAAAAACATTTCACAATTCATATACTTAAAGTCTCACTTAATCAAACTTGAGCTTTATCAATTGTGACATTGTTACAACTAATGCACCGTGTATTGGTCTTTTTATCCGTTAAATTTACAGAATAAAAAGAAAATAGAGGATTGCAAATCTAGAATTATTAATGATTTCTTTAAATCTTGCGTACCTATAAAAGAAATATGAGAGAATTAGAGGTGAAATCAAATTTACTACAATATATTTTTAATGATTTTTGAGACTCATAATTATCATTTTGTAATTGAAAACTATCTAATTAAAGTACTAACGGTGTGTTTGAGTAAGTTTTGTTAGAGGCTTATTGAGAAAAACTTATATTTTTATGAAATGACCGATTTATCAATGAAAACATATGTTATCAATATTATTGTCTTTTCATGTGTACAATAAAAATAATATGTTAACAATATAGACATTGTGATTAATAACGATGATGTATATTTTACAACATTGGTCGCTTTACATAAATAATTGTTTTTTTGGAAATTTCATGTAAAAATGTTGTGAGTGAGATATGGATGTAATTGATTTATGAATATAAAATACAAAATTTTAAAGTATTCCCAATATATATCCACCTAAAAAGAAAAAGGTTTTCTGAATTTTCTTTTCTTACATTGACAGTTTGGTCCAGTTTTAAAAATGTGATAGGATGTAATTAGGAATATTTTGTACGAGTTGACTGCATCATATGATGGTCCTAGATCATATGATGGAGAATAGTACAAATTTAATTATTTTGTTAACTTATTACTAAACAGGTATCCAATGATGAACTAGATGGGTTCACATATGTTTTTTCTGATTATATGTGCATATCTTATAAAGTAACTGCATGACTAGGTTCTATGCCTTGTAAATGTAAAATTGTTACCGGGAGAGTAAGCCCTTAAAAATTACGTCATTTTAGTTACACATTTACATAGTTATATGTAACAAATACTAGTATGAAACTAAAAAAAAAGTTCCACTACTATTTTCTAGAATGCTAACCAATCAAATGCAATCTAATAACACTTTATAAATCATCTCTATTAGACGTACGAATTCCCTATCCGAAGATGTGAGGGTAGAAGAAGAGAATCATGTCACCATGCCACATGGTCAGACACGTGTTGCTCATGTTTTTCATTTTAAGAACCAATCACAGGTATTATATCATGTAGGAAAATAAGAAGTACAATTGGAGCACATCTCTTTCTAACAGCACGACGAGCCAGTTTATGAGCTAACTTGTTTTTGCCACTCAGAATATAAAGTAAACTAAAAGCAGGAAAAAACACAGCTAATCTACGAATGTCTGACAAAACAGGTTCAACAAATGCAAAATCAAAGTCTGACTCATTAAATAAAGACACTAGCGAGAGGCAATCAGTGTAAACTCAAACATTGTCCCCTCCTTGAAGAATCGCCACTGAACTGTAGCACGAATAGCATAGACCTCGGCACTTTGTGGCGACAAAGGGAAAGAGACGATCTCCTGTCTCCTAGCAAACAACCCATCATGCATCCAAACCCCATAACCAATCCCCACCCGTGCCCCATCATCAGAGAAGGCTGAATCAACATTAATGCGCACAACCCCCTCCTCGGGCAACACTGTAGTCGCCAACTCTTCCTCCCCTCCTTCCTCCGTAGGTGCCCCATCTTCCCGTGCCAAGTGCCCTATGTCGCGCCCCTCTTCTCCTCCCGCAACTCAATAACCTTTCGGGCTGCAGCTGCATCTAAGATCTCCTTCCTCTCTATCATGAAGTGGCGGACAAATTGTATCAATTCCAGAGATGAGTCCGCCACTTCCTCGTGAACCACCTGATTGCGGTGATGCCATAAGTCCCAAACCACTGTCATCGCCAACTCCCACTCTTTCCGATCCAGGTTAGCATGTAGTTTCCTCACCTATTCTTCAACAATATCAATAGGTGAACCCCAAAGGGAAAATGCAAGTCCGCTCAAAGCCCAAACATGTCTAGAGAAAGTGCACTCCTTGATCCTATGCAACACCGACTCCTCCCCTGACTTGCAAACCGGACAGGTTGCTACAATTGTAACCTTACACCTACGCAACTGAATCATCGTAGGTACAACATACCGGACCAGGTGCCAAATACAGATCTTGATCTTCCCAGGTAACTTTTTCCAAAGGAACCTCCAATTCCCGGTGCTCCTAGTCGAAGGGCCACCACCTGCGCGATCCTCCTGTTGAAGATCGAGTACCTGTCGAGCCTTATAATACCCAACCTTGACCGTATACACCCCATTAGAAGTTGAGGGCCAGAACAACTTGTTAGGGAGCGGTTCCTCACAGAGAGTAATACTACGAATCAGGGCCCCATCTTCGTCCGTGCACCAATTGGATATGATCTGCATATCCCAATTCCGATCACCCCTAATAAACTCCGAGACCTTCGTCTCAGTAGGTACCCCTGTATGTCGCCTATTGCACCTCCAAATCCGTCCCTAGGCAGACACATATCGCGCCACAGTCTAATATCAATGTCACGCCCCGAGACCACACCATGGGTCCCGCTACATTTAATATTCATTTAATAACATATCCACTACTCTGCCCGTTGGCGTGACCGGCCGTGTGAAACTTCCCCCGTCCACACGAAGCCTTATCCACCTGTCAGTCTCGCAGACAAATATCATAATGTAAAGAGCCAACCACAGGGCTAGTATGATTTTATTATTTTTTTTGTCAAACAAAATTTACATCAGAGTTTTAGCGAAAGTATTTTCAAAACAATATACAGGCGAGTGGCTACTGGTATCAACATATCTACAAACCAAAAGTACGACATATCCAAACCTCAACTACATGTTAATATTTTACGGCCAAAAATACAAAGTCTTACTGTACAAAAAGACTAGTAGCTTCTAAAAGCCCGCCTCGTCAACAAATGGTGCTTCTTGGACGTCCAACTAACTCCTGTCTAATGTACAAAGTTCAAGGGTGAATTTCATAATACACAATGCCCGGATGAAGTAATTGCAATCAACAGATGTTCATACAATTCAACACATGCATGTAAAAGTCACAACATGGATTTACAAACATTTACACAATTTTCAAAACACGTTAGCTCACTCAAACATATGTTGCGGCCACTAGTTTAACTGTGGTGGCAACAGAGAGTCTAGGACATATTCCTTGATCAGAGGAATTAATCACAAGTACTCAGCGTCACAAAGACAAAGCGTCATAAAGACGGTATCACAAAGACAATGCGTCACAAAGACAGTATCACGTAGACAGGCGTCACAAATACAAAGCGTCATAAAGACGGCGTCAGAAAGACAAATCACCAACATATAGGAGAGCTACCATTTATCCATGCTTTTCATAAAATGTTTCACACACGTCACATGCATCAGAAACCATATTTTCGGGAGACGCACATAACTTGATCCTCAGTGAATAAAATAATATTATATCAAGTCCCGTCGCTTGATATAATATTGACAGTTATCAAATCACAATTATAAAACAGTTATTTTCACAAAAACCAATAAAGGCAAGGTATTATGAAGATTCGACCCATACTTGGTTTAGATGCTCGCTTATTCTCAAGATCGCCTAATTCGTCGGCTAGTTAATTACCTACATTAGTAGAAATGTCGTTAACATCTTTAACCGACCGTCAGACAACTTTTCTATGCTGGAATTAACTCCTTTTTGTAAATTAATGTACCAAGGGTATCTTCGTCATTTTACGATCACTGCTTATGAATCAACATATTTGTTAATGTTTAACCTTATGTTTACTTTTTCAGACATTTGTTGAATATCTTTTGATACGTTGTAAAATCACATAATTAAAATACCTACAAAATGTTACAGCCGGGACTCGAATCCTAGACCTCACGCAGAACAGACACCTTACTCACGAGCTACTGACCACTTAGGCAGGTTGATTATTTGCTCAAGATATCACTAGTCAATTTTATCAAACTTGCAGTCATTTTAGTGGCTGGCCTTGGAGAGCATAAAGAGGGCATACAAACCAACAACCGCAGATACACAAGCGTAGATTAGATCGAATTTGACTATAGTGACAAGCCACATACATATTGACCCCAGTTCACCCACAATCGAATGCAGTAGTCCACCAACAGTCATACAGAGCGACACAAGGCTGCATCTAGGACTCACAGAAACCCAGTCACAACCAATTCGAACATCACAAGGAAGGAGATAGAAATGGAGTAACACATCACAGGAACCTTTCTACCAAAAGACGGACAAGGAAATAAGAGCAGAACCTCGACTGGCATAAATCAGCAAATTAGAGCACAACAAGGTTTGAGATCGACAACACATTACAGACACACAGTTCAACAGAGAAGGCAGAGCATCACGAACAACTACACAGACGTAGTCGAAAGTCAGAAGTCGAAAAACAGAAGAAAATAAAGCACGATTGATAGTGAACATGGCACGACTAAAGAACTGTAAAACCAACTCGATTCAAACACTCAATTTGAATTTCAGCAAAGACCAAAATAGCTACACAAAACCCCACCCAGAAATCGAATCGAGAAGGGAATGCTTACCGGAACAAAATAAGAGCGAGCAAGATTGCGAATTGAAGAGAGGTGGCAGTGGTGGTGGCGGAAACGGCGGAGCTGGATCGACCGGTGGTGATGATGACGATTGGTGGGTCGAACGATGGAGGAGACATTGATGGTGATGTACTATTGTGTGGTGGTTTCCGGTGATTTGAGAGGAAATGGTGGGGAATGATGGTGATGAAACACTCGTGGTGGAGGTGGCAACCGGAGGTGGAGGAGGTGCGGGAGGCCGACAGTGGTGGTGACGTCGAATCGAAGGTGTGGTGCTGGCGATTGGCATCGCGAATGAAGCGAGGTGGAGGGACAGTTGAAGATACGACATTGGTGGTGACTGGTAGCTAGTGACGATCGTAGTGGTGGAGTCGTCAGTGATGGTGGTGGGCGGAGGGTGAGAGGTCATGGAGGCTGACCGTTGGTGAAGAAGAAGTCGAGGAAAAAGAAACAAAGAAATAATCGTGAAGTAGATGGAGTCGGTCAGATTAGGTTTCCTCTTTATTTTAATTTCTTGTCCTTTCTAATATCTATTTAATTGTCCAACTTAGTAGGTTTACTTAACATATTAATTAATTGAATCAACACATGAATTTATTTGTATCAAGTCATGTTATTCACTTCTTCGTTTGATAATTCATGCGTCTAAGGTTTCTTCATATAATTTTAAATTGTTCTGACATGCTACGCTCTTTAAAATCTTTATGTATTTATTTCTTTATTGATTAACCATTCGTCAGATGACTTCAAAGACGTAATTTAATTTGAATCCTAGATAGACTCAATTCTAAAAGTTATCTTAAATTTTAATTCACCTAAACTCCTTGGCGAACTAACAGTATACTAATTCGTCAAGAACTATACTCGAAATATTATTAAAATATTATGCTCGGATCCCGATCATTACAATCAGTATTGAATTTGGTGTATTGAATTCGATTATGGGAGGGTCTATTTATAGTATCCAAGAGTTGCAACATGAATAGTTGTTCCTTTTCGCGAAAAGATCCCTACGAAAATAAAAATTTAATGTTTGAAATTTTCGTTTCGGTTACATCCTTTGACGAACGGTTAAACCGATTCGCTCAAATCGAACGGACAGAACCTTTCGCTATTCAGACCAACCAATTGGACTGGGCCGGTTACATCATTGGGCTTGACCAAGCACAATATATTTCTGGCCCAAAAAGATAATACTCAACCCTAGACGGACCCCAGACCCTTGCCAGGGCCCGGCTGGAGGAGCCAGTCGGGTGCGTGTGAAGGTGCATCTAGGTCTTCCCTCCTTCAAAAGCATGGGTGCCCCAAGGGCCAATCCCTTACCTCAATTCAATAGCTAATAACTAGCTCTTTCTTTCTCAATTTTAGTAATGTGGGACTTCACACCTTCCAACTCTTGACATTTCATATTCAAATGCATCAACCAACACACTTTGAGCTTCAAGAACTCTTTCAACTTTCAATGAATTTTAGTTATTCTTTCTCAAGTGTCTTCTACTGCCATAATAGATTATTCACGATTAAGAAAACTCATTCCTAAACGTGTGGGCCCATTTAATTAAGGTGTAAAGTAATAGACTAGTCTCATTGTTAGTTACAATTCTTACATAGTATGCACAACTTTGTCTATTTCGATCAATTTTTCGGCATTTTTTTTAGGTTAAAACCTTGTAACATTATATAGTATATAAATACTCAGTAGTAGCAGCTAGGTTTCACCATGTAATTCACTTTGATCTCTGAAAATCAATACAACAACAATCTTCTTAATGTGTGCTTCTTGTTTATTAACATTCCCCTTTGCTCTTCACCTGACCAACTCTACAATCTTACACATACTTTCGATACATTTTATTGTAAAATTTTGTCCATCGAACAATAATCTTTGTGATTGACCTTCAATCATACAACTTCTCCTTAGATGACTTGTATAAAGTGGAGTGAACATGTTCAAATTCTAAGCTTGATTACACAATCTACCAATTTCATGTCTACTGTATCAATAAACATCCCAACTCTATCTAGTTAAATACTTGTATATATATAGAGACACACACACATGTTTGACTAACACGAATTAACTTACTCTACAACAATACATTGGAAAACCAAAGAAAAATTAAACGTAAAGCAGTAAAGCAATCCTATCTCTATTCAACATGAATGATCTCTTCTTTTTCTCCTTAATAAATCTTTTAACAAACACAAAAAAAGCAGACAGTGTTCTGGCTGTGAAATGCTTGTAAACAGATCTATGGTAGGTGTATCTCCCACAGCTGCAAATGTTGATCTCTTTTCCCCTTCCAGTACTCAGGCCGTCCTTAAACTCTTACTCATCTCCTTAAATATTCGACCTCACCTGAATATGCGGACACATAATTTAAATGTACTTGTCAGTTGTCGAAGGATATTATGTCAATGGCGAGAAATATGTTTCAGTTACACGGTTAATGATTACTAATTTTAATTTACTAGCTAGTTGTCTCGAAATTGTGCTGATAAGTTAGCTGATTAAGTTGAGCAAGTAGCGTGCACGCATAATGTATTATGTATGTACCTTGAAACACTGATGAATTTAAACGATCTAAATTGTCCTCTGACGGTGATGGTAATTAGTGGCAGTGTTCTGAATCTGAATTTGCTTATAGAACTGCGCAATGAACGCCTCAGCCTTAGCATCAATCATGTCATCACCAGTAATCGCATCAAAAACCATATCCGGATCAGCTTTCTCCTCATCTGAATCCACCAAATCCTGCAAACTGGATGCAGACGCAAACTGGCTCATTGTACCAGAGGAAGACAGTGCAGGAGAAGCCGGAGTGGTACCAAAATCTTCAATACTCTCAGACCTGACAATACTCGAAGACGGTGATGATGACTGGTCTATTTCATTGAGGTGCAGGGGACGTACAGACTCCACAAGATTCTTCCATTTACCGTTCATCATAGGTTCACTGCTGACTCTAGGGATCCTTTTTACCTCTTTTTCACCCTTTTTGCCACGCATCATTGATACCGCAGCCTTGAAGAGGCTAAATGAGCCGCTCTTTTTCTTCATCTTGTCGTCATTTAGGGGTGGCTTCGCTTTGCCCTTGGTGTGATCGTCGACAATTTTGAAATCATCATCACTAGCAGTTGTTGGCATTTCTTGATTGTAATGTATGTACTGGTATTTGCCAACGAATTGATGAGGTCCGGTAAGCAGCGCGTAAGATGTATAAGGCTATATATAAGCCCCTGCCTGCAAGTTGCAGGGCAGAAGAAGAAATGGTTTGGAAAATTGAGAAAGAAGAAGGTCTATTTAAATCTGTATAAGTGATTTTGCGGGAAACAAGGGAAGGGGAAACAATTATGGTCATTGATAGTAAAAAGTTAGGAGTCTGTAATGCATTTGCGCCATTCAAACGTTTGGCTCAAACACGTTTGATTTCTTTTCTTTCTAATTTTCATAAATTTGGTTAAAAGTTGTTGTAATTAATTCAAAATATTTCAACAAATTTTCTCCGACTTAATCTATTTTTAGTACTCTGCTTGGTCTAATTGGATGAATCCATGCTTATTTAGAGAGGGATTGATATATAAATAAAATTTAAAACATCTAGTTAAAAACACCTAAATTTATATACTTAATTCAATTATTATTATTCATCACTATTTTTAATAGTATAATGGGTCACATCTGTCAGGGTACGAACCGCAACAACACTAAATAAGAACTAAACTTTTCAACCCTAAACCTGCTAAATCTCCCAGAACCTTTCCACCTGAGACAGACCTGAGATTGGGTTAAAAAAAATTTGGGGTGGGGGGAAGGGGGTTAGAATGGAAGACCCGATTTGATTATTGTTAAATTGGATAGAGACTTTACTCAAGAGTGAACTCTGCAATGATGTCAGGAATAGTGTAAGATATGACATGACTTTGACATAGCTTAGTTATGGGGACTTGTGCTATATTTATAGCTAATTATGAGAAGTAGGAACTCATCATATTATGCCAAGTGTATGCCTTGAACCGTGACACCCATGCTTTGTTAAGTCATGGTCAATTAGGTTTGTCTCAACCCAATATCGTTAGATGGGTTTGAGGTTGAGGGGTAGCTTAGTCTTTTACACTTCGGAGCTGCTATGCGGACCTAAGTGAGCTAGGATAGAGACTCGCTTGCGGACTAGGTTGATCCGAGAGAGGTATATGCAAAGCTTCCAAGCTAGATTGCTATTTAATCCAGAGGCGTGCGCTTGGTCTTATAGTATTTGTAGGCGTACGTATGACCAATTGGTCGTTCGGTCCGTTTGGCATATGTGGACGTGTAAACTCCCTTTGTTCTCACACTTGAAGGTGAGAGGTCGGATATGTGGTAGAGGCGAGACGGACCATAGGTCCGTGTATTGTGTCTCCTCATGGTCTATATTTTCGGCAATTTTGTGACACACATGGTCTATATTTTTGTTTTTCCTGTCCTCATACTTCTTCTCAAAACGAAAAGGCCAAAAGCAAAATAAGGTCCATTAATAATATCAAGCGTACTCTTTTTATTCATGCATCTGTGCCCCATTTCTTTTGGCATCATGCTATATCTATGGCAACTTATTTGTTGAATAATCTTCCTAGCAAGTTATTAGCTAAAGAATCTCCTATGAAAGTTCTCTATAATCGGGATCCTTCCTATTCTCACCTCCGAGTTTTTGGTTGTTTATGCTATCCCCCTTTTCCTTCTACCACAATTAAAAAGTTGCATGCTCGATCTACCCCGTGTGTGTTCCTAGGTTTTTCTCATAATCATCGTGGCTATAAGTGTTTTGATTTATCTCATAATAAAATCATTATGTCACCATGTGATATTTGATGAGTCGGTTTTTCCTCTTGCTAACATTCATAAATCTCATTCTCTCTCTTATGATTTTTTTGATACTTCACTACCGACTCTATTCTTCCCTCATGTTCATCCTCCTACTGGGCGCATGGACAACCCACCGGCTAAACATTCACCGCCTTCCCCGGACAGCCCCCTGACTGTCCGGGATCTACCCTCGATGGACAGCCCATTGGCTGTCCGAGTGGGCTGTCTGTCGCTCCACCACTTCAGGCAGCTCACTGGCTGCCCGTCCCACCACTTCGCCACACGTGGGCAGCCCCACGGTGGAACTTGTTGCCATCCCTCTTGCCTCACATATTGATACACCTCCTCGGGCCCCTCCTACCTTCCGGTACACTACCTATCCGGTGAGTCGACCTGTCACTCGAAGTCAAAATGGCATCATTTTACCACACAAAATTTCGATCCATCGCAAGCACATACCACCATTGTTACTCCTTCCCCTCTTCCTCGTAACCCTGTGGATGCTATACGCGACCCGAATTAGAAATTGGCTATGGCTGATGAATTTAATGCTCTTATTAAAAATAAGATTAGTTCCCCGTCCTTCTGATGTTAATGTGATTCGGTCCATGTGAATTTTTACTCATAAAGTCAGGTCTGATGGTTCCTTTGAGAGGCAAAAGGCCCGTCTTGTAGGTGATGTCAAAACTCAGAGTGTTGGCATTGATTGTGGTGAAACGTTTAGTCCAATGGTAAAACCAGCCACGATTCGTACAGTTCTCTGCATTGCTCTATCTCGGAAGTGGTCAATTCATCAATTGGATGTCAGTAATGTTTTTCTCCATGGGAATTTGAAGAAAACTGTTTATATGCATCAGTCTATGGGTTTTCGTGATCGAGATCATCCTGACTATGTATGTTTGCTCACGAAGTCAGTTTACGGTCTCAAACAGGCTCCACGGGCTTGGTATAAACGTTTTGCTGATTTTGTTTCGACCTTTGGTTTCACCAACAGTCGATTAAATACTTCCCTGTTTTTATACCGACACGGTTTTGATATGGCCTACTTGTTGTTATACGTTGATAACATTATTTTGATTGCTTCCTCGGTTTCGCTTCACAAATCGATTATGGCACAGCTCTGCTCAGAATCTGCTATGAAAGATTTGGGTTACTTGAACTACTTTCTCGGGATCAGCGTTACCCGACATAAGGGAGGGTCATTTTTGTCACAACAAAAGTATGCAATGGAAATTGTCGATCGGGTCGGCATGTCATCTTGCAAACCGAGTCATACACCGATTGATACTCAACTGAAGATCATTGTGACTACTAGTCCGACATTCGCCGATCCTTCCTTGTATCGTAGTCTTGCAGGTGCATTACAATATCTTACCTTCACTCGACCGGATATCTCTTATGCCGTACGTCAAATTTGTCTTCATATGCATGACCCTCGTGATGAGCATATGCTTGCGTTGAAGCGTATCATATGTTATATACAGGGCACTCTTAGACTTGGATGCATCTTCGATTCATCCCTTAAGGATCTTGTTGCGTATACTAATGCTGATTGGGGTGGTTGTCCGGATACGCGACGGTCTATGTCTGGTTATTGTGTTTTCTTGGGCGACAATCTAGTCTCTTGGTCTTTCAAACGTCAACCTACTATGTCTCGTTCCAGTGCCGAGTCTGAGTTTAGGGGCGTTGCTAACGTGGTGTCTGAATCATGTTGGTTGCGCAATCTTCTTTTTGAACTTTATTGTCTGATTCGTCAAGCTACACTTGTGTATTGCGACAGTGTGAGTGATATCTATCTCTCTGGAAATCCTGTTCAGCATTGACGTACGAAGCACATTGAGATGGACATCCACTTTGTTCAAGAAAAGGTTGCGCGTGGTGAGGTTTGCGTTCGTCATGTGCCATCTCGGTACCAGATTCCAGATATTTTTACTAAGGGATTACCCCTAGTACTATTTGATAATTTTCGCACCAGTCTCAACATTGGTGATCCTCCAATTTCGACTATGGAGGAGTATTAAATTATGTAAATACATTAGACTCCTAAGTATTTCATATTTTGGATTCCTAGTTAGATTAGTCTTAGAATTTTAGAATCCTTGTTAGATTAGATATAGTTTGTAACTTGTATATATAATTACAGAATTACATTCTTTTAATGAGGTGATATTGTTTTCGAAAGGTTTTGTTTACATAGACCTCGATTTGTTTGCAATTCTCTAAAAGTACAAAAAGTGCAAAACAAAATTGAAAAGTAACCAAAAATGTTATATATCCAAGAAAATAAACACAGAGGCATGAGTGATACTAGTACGATACGCGATTGAGCTTGACATCATAATCCAAATAAGATATTTGTCTTTGCATCTTCATCTGTTCATAAAAGTTGGCAATAAACTGTTCGGCCTTCAAATCAATCTCTTCATCCTCATGAACATTAGTATTAATCACCTCATAACACTCTTCATTTTCACCATCATCAAATTGAAAATCCTCGAAATCGACCTGTGGTTTGATGCAGGGTATATGCGGCAATTTGAACCTCATCGAGGAGGGCCGGTGCATTTTGACGTGTATGATGGGTGTTGCATCGAATGAGAACTCGTGGTCCCCGTAAGCTAATGCGCCTCGTTGGTCATTCGAATGGCGTAGCTTCTTGAGTCCGTTGGCAAGCTCGGTTAAACTGAGGGCAAGTCTCTTTCTGAAAATGCCACCTTTTCTAGCCCATAGCAGAGCTAGGCGGAGAATGCTCCAAGCTCTACGTGTTACAAGTGAAGTGGTTTTAGACATTTTGTTGATCAAGTGATTATGGATAATTGGAAATCAAGAAATTAAAGGTGTTCTGCTTTTGGGGAGAAGATTGTTATCGTTTTTCAGTTCGTGGTGGTGATGAAAAAGTGGAGTGGGAATTTGAGTATTTATAGGATTTTTTTTTATTTATAATTGAATAGATAGTTTGGTTTAATGATTGGCGTGACGCGGTACGGTAGATAGGAGTAGAAGAGTAGTATTAAAAATAAATTATAGATGATTTGATTTGTTGATGAAAATGTAGTGAAAATCATGTAGACATGTTTAAACAACACAAAACTTAATCATGTTGGTTTTGTTTGGATTGTGGGCGGTGGGAAACCTCGTTGAGGACACGGTTTTTTGGCCTATGGACGCGCATATGGGTTTCCTTTTCATTCACAAATGCTAGCTATCCCTTTCAGTGTGATATAGCTTCACTTCACCTTCACCATCTCCGAAGTTATTCTTCGGGTGGATAAGTTTTTTTTTAAACGGCTAACGTGACTTGAACTCTTAATTTATTTATTGGAGATGAAGCGTATTTTCAACTAAGCTGCATTTTCTTAGATAGATAAGTAAAATGATATCAAGTTTCAGTTTAACTCAACTCATTATAAATTTATTTAGTTACTTCTATACTATACATAAGTTTAAATTAGTTATATGATATGTTCAGATGAATATATATATACTAATCTTTTAAGGGAATGATTGCTTTTTAAAGAAATCGATTATCATAACATGCTCAGTAGTAACAAACATTGTTATTTTGTAAAATGAGTGATGGTGCAATGTACATATTGGGGGCGGCAGTTCGTGGTAAGTGTGGTTACTCAAGTTGTAGTAACTTGTGGATGGCATATTGGAATTAGCAAATACCAGTACCAGTAAATTTACAATAGGAAGATGCATAATTGAGGTATCTACTTGTGTACAAATAATATTAGTACAGGAGCCGTATTGTCTCCAGCCTATCATATGCATAATTTTCTTCATGTTTGATTGGTTTAGACGTTGCTTTCACACAATTTCCTGGATTGCTTATAATATTTGATAAAATGTAAATTTGTGTTGCAATGTTGCTGGAAAGTCCTCAAAGAAAACAGGGGTCAAAGACAGAGCACAAGTTCCTAGATTAATTAATCAATTTATTTATTAATAGACATATATGATTAACTCATTACTTTAGTGAATACTTATATATAATAAAAATGTTTAAAAGTTAGTTACATTTTTAATCAATTCAGTGATAATCAAATCAGGATTACATTTTATCTACTTACAATCGACTTTAAAGTAAATCTCCTGAAAGACGGTCTCTAGAAAAGACGTATCTATATTATCAGAAAATCATCTTCGATGTTATTAATCGAAAAACTTATGTCCATAATATTGGTGTTTTTCCAAATTAAAACAAATCTTATTTCGTTAACATATACGTTTTGATTAATAAAATGGTTTATTTTAATAACATACGTCTATCTAAATGTAATACCCTATCTAAATAAGCTTTCCCCACTAATCCGCAAGATTGGACGTCACTATGAGAATCCATTATGCTCTCCCTCTTCCAATGGCCGTGGTCGCATAAGGACGCATGACCGGCCTTGCCCACTTGGAACCGAGAGTCGACTAGGCGACGCATACTCGTCAGACCGACCCTACCCAAACAGGTCCGACCACCTGACATGGCCGTTAAAGCAGGTGCACGAGCTGATCCCTCGTGGTCTTTGGCCTTTGTGTGGCCTAAATGCACCACCTCGCCCCGGTTGACGTGTCAGGACGTGATTCGTCCGACCATTGCCATTGCCAGTGTCTTGTGTCCCCGGTGATTTGTTCATATATATCCGGACATCTACTGCAATTGAAGTAAGTCAACTACAACTAATATATTACTCTCTAACCTACCTGGCATAATCTTGTCTAACTAGGCGTGTTGAGTCAACAAGACTGATTTTTCTTAGGCAGATCGGCTAAAAGGGTCTACTTCGTCTTGCAGGTTATTACAAAGGTTCTGAATTCTAATCGTTATCCTTACCTAAACATCAAAGTTAATATACTTAAGCAAAAGGACTTTTATCATTTTTCATATATATATATACCGCATCACTAATAATTAAAATGGTAAAATTTCCATTCTTACAAATCAAATCTAGCCATGTCGCTGGAGTCGACAAAAACCACTTCAAATAATGCAACGCAATTTACAAATTAATTAGGCTTAGACAATTTGTTGGAGCCGTGCCGTACCACTGGCGACAACCAACAAGTTGTTGAATACATCATATATTTATAAATAAACTTTGAATACGTTTTTTGGTTCTTAGTATCAACAACTGGCAATCTACCTAATTTAGAAATTGTAAGAACAGAGCAATATAAACTGCGAAAACTTAGCAGGCAATGTGGTACACCAGTTCATGGTCTTGAATCCCAATCATTAGGCTTAGTAATTAAACATATTGATTGACTAAAGAATATATTCCTAGACAGGATTCTGGTCTTTTGGGAAACTCAGGAGTATTTCTAAAGAAACAAAAATGTAGGCTACAATCAAGGCGAAGCCAGAATATCTAACTAGCAGGGGTAAAATTTTATTTTTGTTAAGAGAAAATAGAGAGGAGAGAATAAGAGTTTATTATGATGTGATAAATAAGAGAGTACAAACATGTATTTATACAAGAAAAAGAAGTTTCTAGAGAGCCCGTAACAGTTAAGTTTATAACAGTCTGACCCAATACTAACTCTTGTACATTTATTCTTTAACAGTTTTTATCCTAGTATAACTTCAATCTTTTGTCAGAAAAAATCTATTATATATAAGTGTACACGAGCTAATATTGAAAAAAATTATGTGGACATAGACAACTTAGTGTACAATTTTATTTATTTGGGTCATTACCTGAGATTTTATCTCTTCTGAAGAAAAGAAAAGAGATTATATGAATTTAAGGAGTATATTTTGAACTTTAACAATGTTCAAATATGCAATAAATGTTTTAAGTAGGGGCAAATTGTTATATGCAATATATACTATGCAAGGTAAAAATGAGAATTGCCCACACTGAACATGCATTGGCTTCGCCACGGGCTCCAATTAATCTTTCTTTCCGTATAATCCTTGCGCTAGTTAGCTACAGGCAGCTTTCCTTACATAAGGGCCACCATGTTTTCATATATATCCCATGCTTTGGGTTCAACTCAAAACCGCAACCTAACTTAAAACGATTCATACATTCACTTCGATGCGTTGAATGGGAAATTATTACATGTATTATGTTTATGGTCTTTTTATTCTTATTCATGTGGCTATGAATCATTCACAACACGGATTGATTGACGGACACAATATAGAAGTATATATATATATATCTCGTTGTTATGAATCCTTTTGTGAAGAACTCACGAATACAACCATTCGGATATATCATATCGGTGTCATAAGTCATAAGAGTATTCGCCCAGGATGGGCAACAAAGTTTGATTGAATATTTCACATGGCAATTAATGTTGCACGTACAAATGGATATCATATAACAGAGGAAACTGGTCGCAGACTCAAAATGTTGTCGTCAATGGCCTATATAGTTTCTGCCCATAATTGGCGTGCTTTCATCATTAACTCAACTATTTTAGTACTCCCCATATCCCCATACACAAATCGTGATATTGCATACAACTGCTTGCAAGTTGCACCCATTGGATTGATGCATTCCACAATACCGTAATTATCAAAGAGGAATTAAGTACTTTATCGGACAATATCACATGTACAAATTGTACCATGATGATGTATTGTGCACCATAACACCCTATCATAAATTAAAATTTCAATAACTCTCGGCGAGATATTATAAAAGTTATATAAATTAATGTGAAAATTCTAAATTTGGGTGGCTGATTCCATGAGCATATGAAGATGCACATACACAGACGCAAAGGTTTGGAAATTTAACCCAGATCGGAGTTACTTAGTGTACTTTTTGTAGAAACCCATAAGGTGTAAATTTTTTAGTACTTCTCACAGTTAATATGACCCACCATATAAATCCAAGTATGCACTTGAAATAGTTTTTCTAGTACATGAAATAGGAGTCTTAGGGGCTGATTGACTAAGCATTTAAATGCCTCCATTTGGTTCGATCAACAGTGATTTGACCTAAAATATACTTTCTAAACAAAATTTCACCAAAATCTTATTTAAATGGCCATTTGAGTGACATGCCAATCAGCCCCTTAAAGTTTTTGCAATTGTTGGTGTGTGAGCCTAAATTTATTAGAAGGTAATGTTAGAGGTAATTATAATATTAAAATTATAGAACTCATACAAAAAGTGCTCTTGTAGTATTCTCCTCTCCTGTAGGGAGAAACTCTGCACTCAATGGCTCAATATGTTAGTCATTCCGAAAGTTAAGTAAGGACCCTTCTTCATCACTTCTTACATATCATTCAAACTTTAGAATCTCACAATAAAATAATCCTCACTATTATATAAATCCGGTAAGCTCACAAAATTTCAATTCTTGATCATGAGTTGTTTTACTGTTATTCATAGTTAAATCCCTGTCCATGACAAAGAAAATCAAAGAATTCCCCCAAAATTGTAACTATGTTTCAACATCCCCATTTATAATTTCAATCTCGACTATCACCGACCTGAAGTGTTACATATTTAAGGGGATTGTTAAATGCTAGACCGTTTCTACTAAACATAGGACATATTTTGATATATTATAAAAACCCCTTTAAATTATATAAATATAAAATTAATCCAATTTTTTTATATAATTTATTAAATTATCACATCTTAAAAAATATATGAACGTATATACACCATTATACCATAACTTAACAAAAATTAATATTATAAAATTATTAGTCATACTTTATATTATAAATAATGATGAATCTAAGATGTTTAGTACAAAGTATTTTTTTTTTATATATATAAATTGTTTATAATTATTTTACACCAATTGAATATTTAAATAAACTAATATAAAAACCGAACAAACATGCTTTGCAGCCCTCAAAGTTGCCGGAATAGCCTTTCGGGGCTACCAAACCAGCGTTCTAGCAGTTCTGAGGGCTACCAGAATCTTGCAGCCTTGAGAGCTGCTAGATCAGCGTCTGGCAGCCCTCAAAGCTGTCAGACGGGTTGTCAATCGTGTGACAGCCCTGAGGACTGCTAGACGGGTTGTTTTGGCAATCTTGACATCCGTTTGACCTGTTTCATGAGTTTTTTTTAAATAAAAAGTAAAATAATTAAAAATTAAAACAACATTCGTGTTCTTCGATTATGTTTGTTTGGAAAAGAAATACACATGTTAGATTGTTTAAATGCATAAATTAAAGTATTTCTGGAAATAAGTGTAGAATTTTAAAGTTAATGGATTATTTTATAAATTAATAAAATTATGTGTTGATTTGTAATATATTAGAATTGCTGCGTTTAGTAAAACGCATCATACGTTTAACATTTCTAATATTTAATCCTTTGTTCATGGTTTGAATTTTAATTACCCTTCACAACATCAACCTATAAAATTTTATTGATATTGTCCGTTTTGATCCCCATAAATCAAATTCAGATCAGAATCGCTACACAGTTTAACGACATCAACAAAAATTCTCACCGTTTTCATATCCTCGATATCATCTCCCTGGTCCTCCCGTGATTCTCAACGATGGAATAAACCTCCTTGCTGATCACTTGTTGCTCCGTTGTATCCTTTTTCCTCGGATATCCACAAGGACAAGGTGGCTCACTCCTCGTTGATGCCATCTCAAAACATGTATTTTAATCTCAAAATGTATAATTTATATACTAAAATTGTATTCCCTCCATTCCACAAAACTTCATAAATCTATCATTTTTATATCTCTCAGAACTTTATACATTACTGAAAGAAAATTATCCCACAACTAACAAATAATAAACAATTTCTACTTTACACTTTTCTTAATCATCTTAAACTTTTAAGATAAACTTACACATCAATCAAGTTCTCTGGGAGGAGGAAGTAGTAATTGTTTATTGGACATTGAGTAGATTACTTTTAACTAAGTACGTTTAGCAAAACGGTGAATATATGAAGTTCTATAAAGGGAAGAGTAGACGTAACTTGGAGAACTTAATGGAGGATTGGAGGGAGACCAACAAACATTTCACTGCGCCATGTTCATTTGAAATTTATCAGAGCAGACGCACACTATTGAAATTATGAAATCACCTGATAATTAGACAACATCAATTTTTGGAGTCTGGAAAACTTAATAGTTTAATACATTTCAACGAATGTTTCAAGTTTCTTGTCCCTCTGCTACAATTACGTTACTGTGAATCTGTGATGACATACTGTATATTAGAAACTGCAAAAACTATCCCAGGATCCATGGACTAATTACAACGGGGCACCAGATAACACACCTCCAAATTGTATCAACTACTCATAACTCATGCAATAAGAAGAAACAAAAATCACTGTCACCCCAAAATTGCGATGACCGCAGTCTTCAATTCAGATGAAAATTGTCAACCTTGCAACTATTTTACGGCAATCTTCTTAGAAGAGACTCAATACACCAGTAAACTTGTCCCATATGATATATCACTTTCCTGGAACTATAAAGATGTATTAGTGTACAATTTGCTGATCTTAAACAGCCAAATTTATATCCATAAGCTGCTTCTTTCTTGGTTTCTACTTGCATCGTTTTATAGTTAGAAAACAAAAAAGTGCACTTCATAAAAGCAAATAAACAGGAAAGGTATTTAACAAATTCACAGTACAAATATTCTGGATTTAGACCATGCAGCATAGAACTGGAAGAGTTTCAATTTCCGGACATTCAGAACTACTCAAAACAGAAGTAATTTGAGATTTTTTCATGTACATTTCCCAATATTCCGGGAACCCAATGCAAAAATGTGCGTGCTGAAATATTATCAAATGATCATAATAGTTTCAACTTCAACATATAAAAATATTTCTCTTTCTGGTTCAACTGAAAATTCAATTGATTCAGGATTTTGTTAAAGCAACAATCTCTGAAGCTTTGCTTACTTTTTTGGCCAGAAATAAAGCGAGCTCCATCAGAGTATGCAGCTTGATGAAGGGCCCATTGTATTAACATTACCCAATTTCCATCATCCAGCAAGGCAACAATAGTTGAACCAGGCCAACACTAAACGTAACATTTAAAACTTTTAAGGAAAGAGTTCGGTATTTTGAAGTACCTGGCAAGTCTGCTGCAGAATCTCTAAATCCTACAAACTTCCATTTTGAGGATTTTCAAAATATGACCCTAGCCGTCCAGTTGCGGCCAAAACAAAACCTAAAACAAAGAAATAAACACTATTAGAGCATATGTTGTGGGATGCAAATCTTTTATAATTACAAGGCTCAACAATACGTATAGTAATAACTACAAGAGTGGTTCAATTGACATCACAAACATAATACATAGAAGACCCGATGTATTGATATTACCTAAGAATAATGCTGAGGGTCGCCCAGGGCGTGATTTGTATTCGGGATGGAACTGCACACCAACATAAAAAGGGTGGTCTGGGAGCTCCAAGATCTGCAGAAAAGATGCAAGAGAGTAAAAATTGAATTCTGAAACGTTAACCCTAAAATCCCATCACAGTGTTCATGAAAGGGAGAGACAGTTGAAAATAATCAGGCTAACCTCCATTCGCTTTCCACTTTCATCTTTTCCCACAAATTTTAAGCCAGATTCTTCCAAGACATTGACCATCTCGGGGTTGACCTGACCAAATTATCAATGGGTTTACAACACACTGCAGAGAATGAAAACACTCAGGTAGAAGAATAACTTGTATAAATTTAACCAACCTCGTATCTATGACGATGCCGCTCATCCACATACTCTGAATTATGGTACCTACAAAACCAAATATTATTGTGGTACTCAACCAGAACATGGAATCATTCCACTGTTATTGTTTTAGGCAAGAAGTGGCGCCTTTTTCAACACTTAACTTGCAAGCAGGGGAGGAAGATACAGACAGAGTAGCTCTTATTCTATCAACAAACATTATCTAACTGGCACTTCAGGATAATACAAAACTCAGGAATTTGGTTTGATACATTGTAATGTGTTGGTCTGAGATCTCACGCAGACTAAACTAGTAATATAACTGGATATAATTATTTAAGTACGCACATACCATTTAGCATTAGACAAATGAATTGCCACAGGGATAAGATTCTATGTTTTGAGGAAAGAAGGTAATTCATATCAATGTGAGCAATTAATAAAGGGAGAGATAGGCTTAGTCTTACATCTTAGCTGTTATGCAATCCGGAGACTGTAGCAACGTTCTTCGGCTACCAAGTCTCATTGTGCTTCCCATGTACGTTCTTGAAATCTGAAGACAAAGTGAACAAGTCATTATCAAATAATTACATTTTCAGAAAATAATGAAATAATGTATACTATACAAATTCAATACCTCCGGCATGTAAATCACTACTGGGTTGGGCGTTGTCTCGTCAAATTCAGTACTGTTTGCACTTTCCAAGCCCAGAACCTATATGGCATAGGTCAGATATAGCCTTCTGTAATGGCATAGAACCAAAAGTCACATATATACATGTATATATGTTGTCCAAGTGAAAACTTACATTTTTAGCAATCTCAATGACAGATATCTGCATTCCCAAACAAATCCCAAAATAAGGAACTTTGTTTTCTCTAGCATACTTTGCAGCCAAGATCATTCCTTTTACACCACGATCTCCAAATCCACCAGGTACCAACACACATGATGCGTTCTGAAGAAGTGAAGCATTTAGTTAGACAACCTTCACACAAGTTATAAAAGGAAACACCAAAGATAGATCAAGCTTCTCAGGACTCATAATCACTAGCCACTCCCTCCTATTTTAAACATAAGACATTCTAGGTTCATGCAAAAGATCCGTGAAAAATCATCAAGTCAAGTTGCGAAAAAAAGGTATAATTGTCTAGTTTTACCATTTGGAGGGGACTTTCGGGACTCTCCAAAATGTAGGGGTCTCTTGCAAGACGGACTCTAGAATAGAAAGGCCAAGGAACTAAATAATATTGGCCTCTAATATTTAAAATCAACAGAAACTCAAACTTTATATGCAAGAATAGATTCATTTTCGAGTGAGCTCAAAACCACAAAGCTCTAAGTTACTTTGAACTGCAAATATACAGTAACCATCAAGTAAAGCAAGATAACTGTCGAGGCAGAGGTAAGAGACATATCAAAGTATGAAGTAATCATTACCCTAAGAGTTCTCCAGGCTGTTGCATGAGCTTCTGGTGTCTGTCAAAAACTTAAATGAGTTAGTGCCAGAAAGAGTGATTCTTAACTACGAAAGAGTAGTGTTATTATTGATGTCAATAATTAGTACCAATTCTGCACTATCATCTTCAAGATCTGAAGCTGCAACCCAGTCGATTGCTGGCCTCAGTGAACATGAAATGCAAGCATGTAACAGAGCCTGCATACACAGCAGAACAAAAGCTTTAAACTATTGCAACAGTTGTCCATGTTTCAATTTTACAGACCTAATACTAGAGAAATTGAAGTTGAAACAGTTAATGAAATCCAAAGTGCAAGTTAAAAATCAAATTAGAATCGCTATTTATACCTTTCCATGAATCTATACAAGATATTAAACACTTAACATGCCCAAACTATATGACATAGAGGCTTAAATGATATGTACAAGATGTCAAGATTCAATGCATTTCTGCATCCTTTCCATTTAGCTTTATAGAAGAATAAAATAAGAAAGAACAGGCATGGAATCAAAAGTGCAAGTTTAAAGTCAAATTAGAATCGCTATTACCTTTCCATGAATCTATACAAGATATTAAACACCCAACATACCCAAACTATATGACATTAAAGGCCCAACTTATATGTACAAGATTCAATGCATTTCTGCATTCCTTTCACCATTTAGCTTTATAGAAGAATAAAATAAGCAAGCCATCTGACCTTTACAACAGATAAATAAGAATCAGTCATCCCAACATACTTGCCCACCATTGCAATTCGTACCTGCACTAGCAAATATTCCTTCTCAGATGTAAAGACGAGAGAAGGAAGTGGTAAAGGATAGAATATGGTCGCTGGTACTGACAGAGTTCGTGAGGTTGTCAAAAATCTCAGCTCTTTGGGTCCATTCTTGCAAGTTAGGAATCCTGGAAACACTGAGACAGAAAATAGAAAATCTCACAAAAATGCACTAGTGCAAAAGGTCTTATATGTCAAACGATTACTGAGTACATGTTCTCCAAATAATTGGTTCATATACTCAATTTGGTGAAATACTCAGAGAAGTGACCATTAACAAGATGTTGAAGTTTCACGAGAAGCTTAAGAGGTTGAATAACTAACCTTTCTAGATCCAGCTGTCTTAGAATGGCATCATGTGCATTTTGGTTCTGGATAGCAGAAATAAGTCCAATGTCAGAAAAAATAAAAATAAAACGTGATCCGACAGTTAGGATAGTAGAAATCAGAGAAATATAAACCTACCCGGAGCAGAAGAGGTACATGCCAAATGTTTGGAACATCATGAATATTCAGAATATTGCCCACCTACAGAGCCAAATTCAAGAATTTTACGCACATCATGTGCATCACTAGTTTAAAATGGAGGTTATCAGATAACTTACAGGCACATGGCAAAATTGTGACAACTTCTGTTTAGTACCCTCTAGCAAAGGCTGCAACAGCATATGTAAATATATTATATTTAAGTCCTTCCGCACAATAAATCAAGCAGAAAATAAAGAGCCCTAATCATGTAGAACAGAGCAATAAGTTGGAAAATTATTGGTGAAACATGCATAAACTGTCCAGGAACAAAATCAGTGTGGCCAATTGTCACCACACCACCTAATTTCTTTAGAAAAAAAGCACAGGTATAATATAATAGAAGTATATAGCAAGTGAAGGAGCACAAGGAACTACAAATCCAACTAAGAATCCCATAACGATATTTGCTTGATTAAAGTTATTGCAAGGAATAATCAACCTGCGCAGAACGACATGCCAGAAAATGAGGTGTCAAGCCTAATGCTCGCAATTCTCGTACACTATGCTGTGTGGGTTTAGTTTTCTGCACAAAAATTGACATGAATTAGACAGATAGTTGACTTAATGTAAAAGAATCAAGTCTTTTGGAAAGTAGAGTGGTAAGATTACTTGTTCACCAACGACGCCAAGAACTGGTATAAGGCTCACATGAACCAGACAGAAATTATTTTGCCCTGTAAAAATGGGATACAATACAAGAAAATAAGAGAACCAATTGAGACAACCCTTAAGTGGAAAATAAATTCAAATAAACTACACAATTGACATGGTGAAATCATGCGCCTATTGTCCTTACCAGTAAAAATACCAAACAAATGTAGCACTGATGGACTAGCAACTAATCAAATTAATCATGACCAATCATCCACGCGAGGGGGAATAAAAAGAAAAAAATCTAAGAAAACTATGGACTATGACACCAAATTGAGGCCAAGTGACTATACCATTGACAGACTAGTGATCAATCAACTTAATCTTGACTAATCAAAATCAATAACACCGATAAAGAGGTTTTTTTAAATCTAAAAGTTGCAATCCATTAGGGCATGGAAGTACTATGACAACTAAAAACATACCAACTGTGAAAAATAATTGTCGTAAAGCTTCAACAAATGGCATTGACTCAATGTCACCTAAAGAAAGGGAAAAAAAAAAAGTGGATTAGAAATCAACAGAGACAATATACGACGGAAATATTAATACTATATATACATAGAACTTTTACCTACAGTGCCTCCTAATTCTATAACACAAACATCAGCCGGTCCCTCATTGCCATCAACAGGAACAAGAGATACCGATTCAATCCAATTTGTTATAGCATCAGTAATGTGGGGAACAACCTGTATAAATCATAATTGTAGTCATGAACGATAATTCATAAGATGAACACGTTGTAAATATATTTAGTTCAAACCTGTACTGTCTTTCCAAGATAATCGCCTTTCCTTTCCTTGTCAAGGACAGACTGCGAAAGAAACCCACAATTAGAACATTGATAAGAAACAATAAGTTACCACAGAGCACTAAATGTGACAAATGTACCTGATATATCTTTCCCGTAGTAATGTTGTTATCTCTGGTTAGAGTTACATCCAGGAACCTCTCATAATTACCTAAATCCAGATCCACCTATGATTTGTTGAGAAGAGTTTTAAACGACAGCATTGATGCATAAAAAGATAGCATGAAAGCATGAAAAGTAGGAAGAAGAACGAGAAATTGTTACTAAACCAGTCCTTAGGGTAGGCTCGCCAAAGGGCTCAAATCGTTGGGCAAAAGAAAATGCCAAATAAAAGTAATAATGAGTGACATGCACAGATGCTGAGAGATAAATATAAAGCTCCATAGAACTCACAATGCACTCATATGACTCTGCATAGCTACGGGAAGAAAAACATATTTGAGCGGATATAGGCAATTCTGCCTTGAATGATGAGACGGAGAAGGGAAAAATAGAACTTGTAGACGAAAAAAATTAAAATGAGTACAGCCTGATGATGAAAATATTAAAACAGAGCTTCTGAGGTCTACGGTCTACCATTGAAGTTTACAACACAGTTTTTCACTTTAATGTGGTCATTATGTACAACTAGAGTACAAAGATATGTGTAGTGTGTACAGTAACTAAACATGCCTGGTTCCGTCAAAATCCAAAACAATATTCACATGGCATATTAAAGTTATCATCTTGTAACGAAAGTAAACAGAAAACCTCAAATTCCACACCTCACCACCATCATCAAGAACGAAAACCTCCCCGTGCTCAAACGGAGACATGGTACCAGCATCTGTATTCAAATAAGGATCTGCAACAAAGTGATTCACAGGTAGTCAGATTCAGAGTTTCAAAATAAATAAAAAAAGTTCTAGAATGACAAACACCATGCTCAACTAAAACTCTCATGCAACAAATGGTAAATTGGTAACAACAGATCAAGTTACAAAAACCGAAAAAACAAAACTTCAGCTGATTATTCGCAAAGTGTAAGCTTTTTACACAGCCCCAACTCCACATCAATAAACTATTAATGTACTCAAACCAACTTCAATTAAACCAACAGAGTCCCTAATTAAGGCTTCCACAAACTTGAATGAAGTATTTGCAAGGGCATTCAGTTTTACAAGAATCCCAAATACGCTAGAGATTATTAACAACAATTTGCATCTTCTATCTACTGGAAACAATAACAAGAATAACAAGAAGAATGAGCAGCCAGGTAAGATAGAAACAAAAAGAGAAGAAAAAGACGGACCAATCTTAATGGAAGTGACACGAAGGCCACAGGCTTTGAGGACAACACCGATGCTGCTAGCAGTGACACCTTTGCCAAGGCCGCTGACAACGCCACCAGTAACCAAGACGTATTTCATCTTGTCAATTCGTGCAAAAACTGTGTTGTTTGGTAGTGTCTGCAAGGTGTTTGTCAAATTGTCCGAGAGGAGTTATGTTTATGACTGCGTACAAAGAAGAGAAAGGGTTTATATAAGGTGTCAACTGCAGTCGCTCTCTTTAGCTTTTCCAGCTGCTTTATATGAGACGAACCCAAATGGTGATGACTGATGAGTAATACTATATTCTCAAAAACCCTATGTTATATAATGTACCTATTCTTTACTTGTTTTTCACCAACCAGTTAACGTGAGAGTGGATAGACTTCACACTAGTGTTAGTAGAAGTATCATATTATTCTGTTATTCTATTGGGCAAATCCTAGTGGGGCTCTTCCATTTCTTGATTGACTTCGACCGACCTAAACACAGATCATCATTAGATGATTAGTAGGTACGATCTTATAAATTATATTGTATTATTTTATTTTATTAATAAAATGTAAAGGTACAATTATACCCCTCGTTACATATAATTAAATCTATAATCAATTCACTTTTTATTTTACATAAATCTTGTTACGACTTAATTAATAATTATTTCATCATCCTTTAATCCTCTTGATACCATCATTTAAGCTGCTACTTTGAACAAAATCCTTCTCTGATGTAACATGGTGAAACTATTGATGCTTATTATCTTTCGGAATAAGTTGAAGAAAAAAAATCTTCTCCCAAATTATTCTCATCACAAATTTGTTTCACTAGTACTGGATCAAGCCAAGCAAAAGAGTAGTATAAATTTGAGAGAATTAGGGTTCTTCAGTACTTTGGTTGCGGAACCATAAACTTGATTATTTATCTAAATGAATAAAATTTTGATTTTCTCCAAAACATAGAATACTCAAAATTGATTTGAATTATTTTCGGAAATCTTGGTAATAAACAATTTAAAATTTATAGAGTAGCTAGGTAGGGTTCTTGGTATGTAATTCTGGTATGGAGCAATACCTATTTGAAGAACTAGGGTTCTTCGTCACTATTGCAATTTAAATTTCCAACTAGTTAATCAGACGATAGTATGCATTGTTTATGTAAGGGTATAATTGTTAATTTGTGTTTTTTGAAAAAAATTATGATTAAAAAAATTAATTATAATCAACTGTACCTAAAATAATTAGAAAAATGACCTCGAACTTAAATGAATGGATGATATTGAATTCAATGGCACATGACGAACATCTAATGAAGTCCTATATTCATCAGGTCAGTACGAAGCCGACCTGAAAATAGAAAATCACATCCTAGTTTGATGACCAATTCCAAAGTATTGTGGAACTAGTGATTTTCGTGAACGAAGATTGAATTTAAAAACATTATATATAGATTTTGTTTAGCAAAATTTAATTAATAAGCTAACTAGTAGATGATAAGGTAGTTGATAGCTAGTAGATGATAATTGAGTTTTTGGCCATTTATCCCCCCTATTTTTCATAATTATATATAGATTTTGTTTAGCAGAATTAACTAATAAGCTAACTAGTAGATGATAAGGTAGTTGATAGCTAATAGATGATAATTGAGTTTTTGGCCATTTGTCCCGCCAATTTTTCATAATAGTCTAGTTACTCCTTTTTATTATTTTAATAGGCAATTTAACCCCTTAAACTTTGTAAATAGGTGCAACGCACCTTGATAGGTTAAATTTGAAGTTGCTTTAAAATTATGCTCTCTCCGCTCTGATCTCAACTTTTCATGTTGAATTTTTCAGGTTAGCCATTGTCAACTTTAATCTTGAATTACAAAAAATAATGGTAGTATAACACAATTATATAATGAAAAATAATAAAAATATATGTAATTTTATAGTCTAAAAGTAATTTAAGGTTAATTATATTAGTTTGTCACACCATTTATCTTTGGAGTTAAAAATTAATTTAAGATTAAAATTAGAAATGGTTGGTTGATGAGATAAGACTGGTTTGTTTATATAAGGACCAAATTAGGGTGGAAAAAACAAAAACATAAAATATTTGGCTATGTGTTTCTCTTTCAAATCGTCCTTCCATTGCCTTTCTATTCTCGAATTTGCCGGATATTGCACGTTTCCACTCGATTTCAGTTTACTAACTTCCAAGGAGATGAATTGGGTAAACACCACTACGCTTTTGTATGTTTTGTGTTTTTTTTGTGCATGTTTAATGATTTTCAACATAGTTTTCATGATTTGTTGCTTAAAACTAATAGATCTAGTTACTAAGATATTCAAACTATAAATCGAGAACAAGAAGAAGCTAGCTTGTCATATCTGAAAATAATTTCCAAAATCTTAATAATTAATTGGGTATTAGGTACCTTCTTATAAATATATTAGCCATGATTCTAGATAAGGGGAAGATATAATAATAATACTTGAGTTATGATAAATAAATAATTAGACTTTGCTAAGTGATCAATAACTAAGGAGTACTTTAATAATTTTAATATGCATCGCAAGAAAAGTAAACTCCCTTTATAAATTAATAAATGAGTAAGACATATCTTGAATAACTGTTCCTAAAGATCTAAAAATATGTCAGAGTTGAACACCAAATTCGTACTACCTTACTGTTTTAATAGTCATTGTTATAGTTTTTAGCATGTGATGCATTTTTCTACCTTGTTATATCTTTAAGATGCATTGTTATATTTTTACGAGTCATTGTTATAATTTTAAGCATCAACATTATTATATCTGCTTGTGTGTGTTTCATGATTTTGGATTCAGTTTTCATGATTCAGTGCTTAAAACTTTCAGATTTGGTTGTTATATATAATGTTAAAATGCACAATTTAGAATGATGAAAAAGCTAGTTCGTCAGATCAACAAATTATAATTTAAAATATGTTAAGGCCTAAAAATATATCATATTTGAACAATAAATTCGTATGTACAACCTTACTATTTTAACAATCATTGTTGTAGTTTTTAGCCTGTGTTGCTTGTTTATGCTTTGTTATAGTCTTAAGATGCATTGTTCTACATTAACAATTATAATTTTAAAATCATTGTATTTAGCTTGTGTTTATTTTTGTTTATTGTAGTGTATTAATAATTAATCTGTTATTTTTAACTTGTGTTGCATATTTAAATTTGTCTTGGTATCATTTTAAGAGGCACATGTATAGTTTTAAGAAAAATTGTTATTGTTATTAGTGTCAATATTATTGTTTCTCGCTTTGTGTGGTGTTTTTCTGCTTTGTTTACTGATTGTTAGATTGTGTCGCATTTTTTTTTTTGTTATAATTTTAAGAGACATTGTTATACTTTAAAAAATACCGTTATTTTTTTAAGCATCAATGTTATTGTTCTTAACTTGTCTTGCATGTTTCCACTTTGTTTATTATCGTTTTAAGAGACATCGTTATAGTTTTAGTTTTTAGTTTTATTGTTTTTAGCTTGTGTTGGGATGTTTATGCTTTGTTAAAAGGTATTGACATAGTTTTAAAAAGCACTGTTATTATTTTGATTATCAATGTTACTGCCTTTTTAGCTTTGGTTACATGTTTCTACTCTGTTATTATTTTAAGCATGAATGCAATAGTTTGAATAACAGTTATGATTTTCACCCAGTTAGTGAATATTTTAAAAATATACTGATGATAATATTAAGTGTGATGGTGGGTTTCTTAAAGGTGTCACTTAGATGTCGAAGTTCGCCAATTCAATTTACATTTGCATAAAAATATACAATTAGTGTTTATTTTTAAAAAATCTTATGAGAATATATGTTTCAAATCTTTGGAGACTGAATGTTTCAATATTGTAATAATTGAATGTGCCAAGTAGATTTTTAAGCTTGTTTATTGATGTTCTAATGACATACGTGAAACTTTTAAATTTGTTTAATAGTTGTTTAATTATATTAGAGTGTTACTTAAAAATTATAACAAATCATCTTAAAACTATTATAGTGCCCTTAAATACATCACACTATCTCTTTAAAAACAATAACAAAATAGGTTTAAAGTATGATTGAAACATACAATACCGACGCAATAAAACCATCACAAAATATCTTAAAACATTAACAAACTACAGTAACACTATAATTGTATAACTTGAAATGCTAACAAGTAACAACTTAAAACCATAACAAAATACATTAAAAACATAATGATAAATATGTGTCTCGGCGGTTGTTTTATGAAACTCGACCGGCCAGACCGCTAAAATCCAAAAGTGCAAAAACCCCCCAAAACTCATTGACTTTTCCATTTAAAAAAAATAAATACATTTTCCAAAACTTTAACATAAATCAATAAGTTGATAAGCTTGCGAATATGGTATGTAAAACCAATGAGTTAGCTTAATTTTGTAATAAATTTCTTGAACAGGCATATCAGATTATCTAGCCTATCATCTGCAAATAAGTTAAGTGTTTATGTGACGAGCTTATTACGAAAATAAACTCATCGAACTGATAAACTTGCACCAAACAAAGCCATAATAGGTCATCATGATGATTATGAATAGTGTTTTTTATTTATTTATTCATTGTTTAAACATATTTGACATTATAAGAGTATTTAGAAGTTGAAGTTAATAAAATTGTATTTATAATATTCGTTTTAGGTTGAAGGTCAAATTGAAATGGAAAAAAATCAAATTTCACTAGTGTTCGCACATGATATTTTTACTTTTTATGGGGAGAGGTATCATAAAAATGGGACATTATTCCAAAAATTCAATTTCAATCTCGATTTAATCTGAATTTGAATTCTCATTTATATATAAATTTTGACTCGTTTCATCATAAATATGCTACACTTACTCTTCCAACCTCACCTTCACTATAAATACGCTTTACTACACGTATTGATTCATTGTTCAACTTATGACTTGATGTAGATATCAATAAACAACAATTTGCATTGTGATTTACGAATAGCATTTCCTTATCACACGTTTTACAATAAATTGAAAACGCCAAATAAGAAAATAGATTACAATAAAGAATTCATAAAAGGAAGGACTTACAGACGGTTTGACATTCGTATATCAGATTTTAATACAACATATACTATAGTAAATTGATTTTATGAGAATGTTATCGTGACTTAAAAATATTTTTATTTGTATATATTATATATAAACACAATACAATATACAACTCGACTTTAATCAATTATTTTAGGTAAAACCTTCCAATAGTATAAGATGACATCAGATGCTCCATCAATGATTAGTGATGATAAATGAGATAGGCCACGCAAACAATGAATGGGTTTTTGTTAACGAGAAGTGAAGACAAAGGTAAGGTAACTATCAGAGATGAATTCTAAACTTAAAATGAAGCTTGATGCATTATAATCTACTATTCAGGTCATCAGAACATGGATTACATACAGTTTATAATACTCCAATTCTCCACTTGCCTGCATATCATGAAAGATCACTTATTATTTGTCAATGTTTCAGCTAACTGGATAACTTAAACAAAGCAAAGCATCAAATGATTTCATCTGTCGTACAAGCGTGCATTTCAACAAGATCAACATCTACCTTCGTCACGCAGATAAACAATCAAGCAGTATGAAGCTAACATATTTGGAAGGCCTTGCGTGCTAGCTCTCTGGCAACAAAATTGAGTGAGAAAGAATAACAACGGAACCGGCCTATCTGGCAACAAAGGCATCATAAGTGAGAATCGACATAACTTCCACATGGAATGGATCACCTTTCTAGCTAAGAATGCAAACTCTGGTGCAGTCGTTTAAATCAAGGAACATCACCTCCCATCTAGAAAACCACAAATCTCCAAGTATTTAGTACACTATCGTCGGGGCATGAGGGGCGGTGGTTTATCAATTAATTAAAAAATAAGGAAGGTTGAAATTTTTACCTATCATTACTCATTAGCCGTTTTTCTCTTCCTCTTCAATGTTCTTTCTGGAGTAACACTTTTGTCATCATCAACACACTCACTTTTTCTGAGGCGGACAAGGCTTGGTGGAAAAACTTGAGAAGTAAAACTTTCCAAGGCACCCATAATAATAACTGTCTTGGCACGTTTCTTCTTCATATCATACAACAATAACTTTTCTACGTAACCATCTTCAGGGGCACCTTCTTAGAATAGGATCAACTCTTTTTTCTTGAGATAAGCTATTAGCTTAAAACAAGAGTTACTATGCTTAAATGTTAAGGACCACTTGTTAGTCCACAAGTTCTCATCATCAGAAGTATAATCGCCCATCACCCACACATCAAAATTGCATTTTCTATTGTAATCTGTATCATAAGAGCAGGTCAGACATAAAGACTCCCCGCATGCACTTAGGTAGATGCGCCCCGCTGTATGAATAAGTTCTGATGGTAGTGGTAGATAACGAAATATTTCAGTTTGGACATCAAAAGCAAGTATCCCTTTCATTGTACCATGATCAGGATACCCGTAACGGTACATGCGAACAATCCAGTGCAAAGCTCCAAATACAAAATATCCAGGATCATTCCCAATAAAACTAAGACAATCTAGGCCGCCAACCATCTGATTTAAGAGACTCCACCCTACGCCAAGCATTTGAAGTAAGAGAGTAGACGTAAGCCTCTAGCGTATGAGACTGAGCAAGAGCTATTCTAACAGCTTTGTAGTCATTCTTAGACGAGTCATATCCAAGGCCACAAATCATCATTCTGGTGGTACCGAACCCATGACAATACGGTAACTCAATCGATTCGCCAGTAAACGGATTCCAAACAATAGAAAGCTTAGTTCTCTTGGACGAGGGAATAAAAATAAGTCCATTGCAAGATGCGACGGGCAAATCACATATGCGAGTGAGAGAAAGCACACAATCAATTAGCAAAACCCAAAAAAAACCCTATCAGGACATGGAAAACGAAAAAAAAACACAAAATCAGAATCGAAAACACTTACATTGTGATAACGAACGAAACTTACGGCCGAAAACAACAAGATCGGAGAAAAAACGATGAGCAAAGGAGAAGAAAGGAAGAAATAAAGAAAAGTAGGAGACCTACTCAACTATGAATCCGGGTCAAGCTAGCTGGAAGATCCGCGAAAATAGAACCAAATCTAACTACAAAGAGGTAAATTGCAATATGGTCAGTCTTTAAATAGTTTAAAGATCGTATTTTATGAGACTTTGTGTCCTTTCCCACTCAAAAAAAAAAAAAAAAGAAGAAATAAAAACTTTTAGAAGATGATTTTAATTTTAAGTTCACTCAAATGTTCACCCTATTGAGTCAAGTCATATAGTTTGTGTAATATGGTCTTGTGAATCAACTTGTTCACTGTAGGAAGTTTTGTAAGTTTACTGTCACATAATCAGGTTCCATTCCCACCTCCTCCTAGTCACAACAAACGTAGTATATATTCTTAGTGAATGTGAAACGTTTTCTAGCAAGACCTGCTGCTTGAACATTGATGGCTGAACGTTAGGGAAACGGGCCACACGGGCATCAAATGTGTGATAAGACAGTGCGACGGGAACTTTGTACGTGCTTGTTCAACTTACATAGGCACGGCAGATAACAATATGACATAGTTGTGTGCTCCGAAGACATGATTAATAGTGGCCCGACAGTTGGGAATGATATATTTTGAAATTAAGACTGACTCATGTAATGTTTTATCTTGATCGAAATGACAATGATCACACCATGATCGCACCCTTCCTATCGTGGAGGACATTCGGCTTATATCCTTAGCTCTTTCACGGAGTGGGAATTATACAACATCTTCAGGGAAGGAAATAGGGTTACAAACATTATGGCAAAGTCTGATAGTAATAATATTAGTAGACTAGACTCTACCCATACATCTGATGTAACCTATAAGTATAATTTGTTGATCTGGGATGTTTGTCCGACATGACTTTTGTTATCTATGTATTCGATATGTATGAACGAGCGCCCCGGATGGTAGACACTTGGGTGACTCGTAGGACTGTATCTTCAGCTTAATTAATTATATTATTATCTTTAAAAAAATCAATTTGTTATAGTCAAATTAAAGTATGAAATCATCAACCGCGTCTTTGGTCCATGACCATCTCTTAACTTGCTTGCCACCTACATTTTGGTGTAGGGTTGAGGGACATTGGCAAATATTGATGTTGGTAACTCTTCGGTTACCAGGTTTCCATTCGCTCCTCTAGTTTACTTTTAGTTGCCACAAAGGACCATCACTCCTGGCCATGTTATTTACTGTGGTTGGTTGTATTCTGCCTTTGTAGTCTTGGTTTAGAATTCGTTAGCGACCCTCACTCTCGTCTAGATTTTGTATCTAAATATTGTATTAGACGACGGTGTTAGTTATAACTTTTGAAGTAGTAGTAAGCCTTAAAGTGTTCCACTGCTTTTGGGCTTAATGGACTTTAAATTATGGTTCACTTGACTTGTCTTGGAGGATTTATTCACTGTTCTCGACGGAAATGAGTTTTAAGGAACATATTGGTATAAAATTTGAATGGACCTTTTTAATTGAAATTAATTTTTTTTATAAAATATTCAATTTAAGTGGAGAGATGGTCACCCAGCGGTATAACAAATAGGACGAATGTTTACGTCAAGATGGCAATTCTTTGGCATATTTGGGAAGTTCTGTAATTGGTTGTGAATTCTCTTATCCTTAGTTCCATGTGGTTAGGACTCCATGTAAAGTCAACCTGTAATTTTACTCTTCAATTTGTGGTCAAGCATTTCTTATACTCTATGTACTCTTGATCTTTTCTATTAATTTAATTTAGTCGGTTTAAGAAAAAATATCAGCTACAAGAAGTCAAAAGCTCCTTTAGCATTCATTACTCATTCTGTATGACCAGTTTCCTGTAATTACATAATCATTTACCATGATTTGAATTATATAACAATTACTTAAAGATGTGAGTTCCTTATTTAGTAGACTAGAGTCACCATACATTCAAATAAATTCCAGATTGACAGAGTTTCAAAATTAAATTTTGTTTATCTTGACCATATATGACTTTTATTCCATGTTTTATATTAGACAGATCAGATGGTGACTATTAATTCATTTCAAGTCAATTATAGTGAATATATTATATTTTGATTTAATTTTGGTAATTCAATATTTCTTTTTACAAAAAAATAAGTGGGAAAATAATATATTATGTTGACCAATTCTCCATATAGGAAAATCATTAATTAGTCATTTTTAGAATTATTAACATACATTCCACTATAAATTGGCCTGTAGCCTCAGCAAAAGTTGAATATCTTCTCTGCTTTTTATCAAGAGTTATATAGACAAAAAATACCCCATACACAATGAACAAGAACATTTTTCTCACTCCATTTCTCTGCATTCTGCTCATCAGTTTTGTGGTGCAATCTTCTGTTGCTACTAGAAGTAAGTTTCCATTTCTTATTCTTTTCATTTATATGTCAAAAAAATTTTAATCTGTTTTTATTTGTTAATATTGTAGTATGGAAAACAATTTAAAGAGCTTTGAAAATAAACCTCCATAAAATGATATCTAGTACACACATAAAAAGGGTTACAGGTTCTCAACATTTTTCTACTATAAACCTGGTTAGAACTTGAACATGATATTAGTTATGAAGCCATTCTTATGAAATTTATCCTTTTAACCTTTCTTTTTTGTTGAAATGTGCAGATTCGTTAACTGGAAAGTGCCAAAAATCTAGATCAGTCGAAGGTTGTACCGTCGATTTTTGTCGGGAGATATGTGCCGACCTAAAACAAAAAATAATATCTGTCAAGTGTGATCTCCAAGATAATTGCATTTGTACCTACCATTGTCCATCTAAGGTACGTATATATATGAAAATTACATTTGTTTTTATCTCTATAATGTGTGAATTAGAAAAAAATTTCAGTCTAAAAAGTAAATCTTAGCTTGTATAAATTTCATCGTTCAAAATTCAGACTGACTCGTATTACAAATGTCATCGTTTAAAATTCAGACTCACTCGTATTATGTTTTCGCTTGTGTTCACAGAGAGAATATGCTAGCATCGGAGTCTAATCGTTCATATCCACACAATGACGAGTCAAGTGGGAGTGAAGTAGTTTATTTTTGTGATGTGATGGGACTTTTGCCAATCCCCAATTTGTTGAGCATGAAATTTAGATGTAGTATTTATAAGTCCTAGCTCGTATTGTAATCACTTCTATTTGATCATTTTAATAATATTTAAATTTTAATTAAAAAATATATATATTTAGTTCAACATCGACTCATTAGAGTTGACCCAATCTTGACCGATGGTTCTAAAAAAACCTTAGTTTGCCAAGAGTGTTGATAGAACCTACTCTTGCCAATGATAAATTCGGTAAAATTAATAAATTATTTAATTTTATGTGAATAATATGTTCTCCAATTTTATCATTTTAGCGATGTTACCTTGCAAAACATGTAAACCAATACGTATCTCATTTGTAACCTTCAATTGAAAGCTTGTTTATATTAGGAGTAATGCTTAATGGTGAATACGATAGAAGAGTCAGCAAGTTAAATAGCATAAACCAATACGTACTTGGTACCGATTGGTTAGACAAGTGCATGTATATTGATGAGATTGTCTTAGTGGGAAAAGTGTCTCCAATAGTCTCATACGTGATAATCTATATGTAAAGATGAACCATGTTATTAATAAAAAACTCATGTTATTAATCAAGACACCCACGCTCTTAACATTTAAAATTTTCATATTAATAATACAAGTGATTTTATTAGTAACATGGTCTGTCTCTACATAGAAACCGTCTCTTATAAAACATGGCGCTTGGGTAATAGGTTAACTTCTCATATCATTTCAAGTATTCTCGATAAATACTATTTGTCTCAGGGTACGTATTTCACTCTTTTGACTGTAAAATCCTATTGCTTTGTTAAAAATACGGTTTGCTTCACTAGATTTTGATGTTATTTTGAAATTCTGCATAATCCGATGATGTACCACATAGCTATCGTGTGTATATACCTTGTAGATTCGCAAATTTTGGATTTTCTTTCCACCAAGTTTCAGCTGGACAGATTAAGAATACATATAAATCTCCAGGTACATTGATTTATTTTCACACAATTCAGAGGTTGTTGGACAGGACAGTCTAGGAGCGAATGGATTATGTTCAAGAAAATCGCTTCTGACATGCAAATTCTAGTGAATCAAATAACCAATACAGTAATGAACTAAATCAATATAATGGTCGAAATTAAAATATAGCTCTAGGCTCTAGCAAAGTAGCAAATTACAAACAACAGTGAACAGAACAAACTTGATTCAAAACTTGGTTGATCATGAACACACCATCCAAGAGTCTATAGATGCTACAGCCATTCATATTGGTCATAACCATGTGATATACGTCAAATTCACTGAAAAATGAAATAGCATACTTGGACAGATCAGATAAGCAGAAGCATTTGTCCATACAGGAAAATCAAGTGCGGGCAGCAGCTGGTGCACCACCAACACGTGGTGGTTGGCCAGGTTTTGGAATGTCATCAGGTTTAATCCCGAAAATTTTATTGGACCGTCTATTTAAATTTAAGTTAAAGACGAGAAATACGGGATTTTATGAGTCGTTAACTTTATGAATATATAAATCGAGACGGGTTATAATAATTTATGAGAAGTGGACCGGATTAAAATCTCAATACGGGCCGGAGCGCAAATAAGATTATTATTAGATATTTGGCCCCGGGATTATACGGATGATAGGGTTATTGTGGCTAATATATATATATATATACACACACACACGAATACTGGAATTTGATTATCTGAGATCAACCCTACATATATCTTAACGAAATCTTGAAACTTGAATGGACCAGTTGTCAGGCCGTGAGAAAGAATGAAGATGATTAGCAATATATATTTCATGGGTTGGGTTCTGGTAAAGTATATTAGTGTATGAGAAGGAGTATAAGCCATGAAGTTCACGTGGCTTTTCAAGGTGAGTTAATGATCATCCATTACTTGGTAATTAGGAGTAATTCTATGGGACAAGATTTAATAAGTATTGTGATGTGGTCCAGAATAATTTTTGGCGCATGAAAGGACATGGCTTTGGTAAATGGAACAAATATAAATTTGTTCTTGATCGTGACTTTGGAATTAAGAGTTGCAATTAACGGAGGAGCACTGCAGTTTGGTATGTTAATATTGAATTCGTATCAACCTTGAGGTATGAGAATTATTGATATTTTCACTTTTATTTTTCGTATAGTGAAATATAAATGTATTGCAAGAATGTAATTTGGTGTAATAGTATTTTCAAATAGGACCAAGTATGTATGTCCCATAAATATTTTTCTTGTGTAAACAATTTGTGAAAGTGATTTGATATAACATTGATTATGTGTACGTACGTTTATACTCATCAATATGCCTATGAATTATTTGGACCCTTGTGTGTTAATTGTCGTGCTTTGGAGTACTCCCTTATGTAATTTTATGACCCGTATGTTTTACGGGGTAATTGTGACCCCATGTGTTGGGGGATATGTTATGTGAAAGTCGGCTTGTGTGCCACCACGGTTCGTGTGGTCATAGTGTATATTTAATTCGAGCTATATGTAAAATGTATATTGTGACATATGTTCCATGGTATGCAAATGATTTTCAACTATGTTTCTGAATTAAAATTGAGTGAATACTTTTTTATATGTACTTGATTCATGTAAAAGTGTCAGAAGCGCACCCTTACATCTTTTTTTTAGTAAGTGATTGAATTGAGGTGCTTTGAAGTTGAGACGGTTGATGGATGGTGGATTATGAAGACTTTTAGTAGCTGTTGCGTACTCTGAGATTTGTATTGTACTGGATGATTTGTACTGTTGAGGTGGTTGATTTGTAATTATTGTAATTATTTTATGGAAATTTAGATGCTCTGTTTATATTATTATGAGATATTATTGTATTTTTTAGGATAAAATTAAGCTTCGTCTTTACGTGATCTCATCTCACGATAAACGATCGATCGCACCAAAGTGAATTAATTTTGGATCGTTACCTATCCTGTAAATAGTAAACGGAACCTTAGATAAATATGGATGATGTGCGTGTGTGCATGCGTGGGCGTTTGGTCTTCTAACAAAATGTTGAGAGGATATTGGTAAATATAGCCCAAACCTTAAAAGTGTTCCACTGTTTTTGGGTTTAATGGACTTTAAATTATGGTTCACTTGACTTGTCTTGGAGGATTTATTCACTGTTCTCAGCGGAAGTGGGTTTTGATGTTTACTTCAATATGGCAACTCTTTGGCATATTCCGGAAGTTATGTAATTAATTGGTGTTGGAAGTTGAAAATTTAATTGTAAGCTATGTTTTGTGGAATATATTTGTTTGAAGATCACTTCTTAATTATTTATTAATTAAGTAAATAAAATATATAATCGTAAGCTATTATGTAAGAACTTCGAATTGATATATTGCATTCTCAAAATGAACCTTGAGTTAGGGAGGAGTAAGTACTCAAAGTTGGAAGGTTAAGTGGATTTATCACACATTGCCAGCACATGTAAGTCTTTACTAGTCAATATTACTTGTTCAAGTGTGATGGTATGGCTATGTAAAACTCTCTACGTGGGCTCGCAATAGGATGCAAATTATAGCCAGATTTGTACTGAAACTAGTGGGACTAGGGTGCGAGCAGGTGCGAGGGCGACCTGCATACACGAATACCGGACCGAAATAGGTACAAGCGAGCTGGCCCGTGCAAGTCATGTTTTGCCACTTGGTCTAGTCGAAACCTTCCAGAGTTTTTGACTGTTTGTGTGACTTTGTAAGTGTCAGGAGTTACAAAAGGATTTAAAACTGTCATTAGTTGACAGATTTGAATTCTATAATTACAAGACTCAACAGTCTCCTTCTCACTTATCAATTAGTCTCAGAATCGGTAAGGAAGGACACACCACAAAAGCCTTTCTCTTCTTCATCTTACTCTTCTTCCTCATTTCATGTTTTCGCATAAACCTAGCCCTAGTTCCAGTTTGCCGTAAATTACTAGCTTGTGCGGCTAGTGATTTTAACTAATCGTTGTATCCTTGGAGGCAAACACTTTTTGTCTCAAGCACCATAGGTGAGAGGGCATATCTACTTTTAGGAATCTGTGCAAGCACAAGCCTCGAATTCAAAATACGAAAGATGATTCGTTCTGTCTGTTCTATCTTTGAATTATGTTTATTCTGACTAACAATTGGTTATGAACTCTCTTAGTTCCATGTGGTTACGACTTCATATAATGGTCAAGATGTAATTCTACTCTTCGATATGTGGCCGAGCATTTCTTACGCTCGATGTACTCATGATCTTTTCGATTAATTTAATTTATTCGATTTAAGGAAAAAAATCAGCTCAAAGTCAACAGTTCCTTTTCCATTCATTACTCATTTTGTTTGACCAGTTTCCTTTAATTACAGAATCATTTACATTGATAGAATTATAACAATTACTTAAAAGATGTGTATTCCTTATTTAGTAGACTAGACACTAGAAAATCACTAGACATTCACATTCAAATAAATTCCAGATTGACAGAGTTTGAAATTAAATTTTGTTTATCTTGACCATATATGACTTTTATTCCACGTATTATATTAGACAGATTGGGACTATTATATTAGTTCATTCAATTCAATTATTGTGAATATATTATATTTCTTAATTTTGGTAATTCAATATTTCTTTTTGCAACAAATTCTGGGAAAATAATATATTATGTTGACCAATTCTCCATATTGAAAATCCATTAATTAGCCAAATTTAGAATTATTAGCAAACACTCCACTATATATTGGCCTGTAGCCTCAACAAAAGTTAAATATCTTTTTTGTTTCTTATCAAGAGTTATTATTAACAAAATATTCTCACACACGATGAACAAGAACATTTTTCTCACTCCATTTCTTTGCATTCTGCTCATCAGTTTTGTGGTGCACTCTTCTGTTGCCACTAGACGTAAGATTTTATCTCTTATTCCTCTCATTTATATGTCAAAACAATTTATCTGTTTGTATTTGTTAATCAATATTGTAGTATCTGAAATTTATTCTTTTGACCTTTCATCTTTGTTGAAATGTGCAGATCTTGGACAATCGTTAACTGGAAAGTGCCAAAAATCTAGATCAGTCGAAGGTTGTACCGTCGATTTTTGTCAGGAGATATGTGCCGACCTGAAACAAAAAATAATATCTGTCAAATGTGATCTCCAAGATAATTGCATTTGTACCTACCAGTGTCCATCTAAGGTACGTATATGAAAAGCTACATTTATTTTTATCTCTTTAATGTGTGAATTAGAAAAATTGGACAGCATATATAATCACTGGACTTTTCAGCGTAAAATGTAAATTTGATGTAAATGTTATTGTTCAAACTGACTGGTATTCTGTTTTTGTTTGTATTCACAGAGAGCACATGCTAGCATCGAAGTCTAATCGTTCATATCCATACAACGACGAGTCAAGTGGGAGTGAAGTAGTTTATTTTTGTGATGTGATGGGAGTTTTACCCTGCCCAGTTTGTTGAGCATGAAATTTGGATACAAGTATGTGTAACTACTAGCGATGTTTTATGACCTTAGTGATGCTTTCTATCGTCGGTCATGATGTCGCCCTGACTATTATCAGTTAATATGTCGACATCTGACACGTATACATTGATCTCTATTGCACTTAATCATTGCTCCATATTACACTTAACTATCGATCTATATCGCACTCAATCACTACTTGTTTTTAAAATTTTACTTTTTCATTAATTTAAAAAAAAATTAAACACATAATATTATATTATTTACAATAGAATTATAATTTTAAAAATTGTAATTAGTCACATATATTTACATTTCATAATCAAGGCCGATAATTAATGAGGAAGACGATATCATTTATATAAACCCTAAATCAAATTCCCCCATTCATGAATATTTATATGAACCCTAAATTATACCTAATTCATTAATATTCATATGAACCCTAAATTTAAAGTCTCCAATTTATCAATTCAATACGTGGATAAAATCGGTTCCTTTTCAACCACAATGAAAATTTGGAAGGATTCGATATGCTCACTGCTTGGATCTTGTTTCCGTCTTTGTGAAGGATAATGAGGAGGAGGAGATGGAAATGGATGAGAAGCAGAAAGAATTGTGCAGGACACAAAAATTGCAGCCCAAAAATGTACTGACGCAATTGTCGTCAAACTCAATTTATCAAAAGATGAAAATTGATGATCGATGAGGATGAGTTCTGATGATGATCAAATGTTGTTTGATCTAATAAACAAGTTACTTTTGAATGTTTGAATTTAATTTTAATAATTAATTTTATTTTTTTTGCTTAAAATATTTTAATTTTATTAATGGGGCATTAAATATATGAAAATATTTTTTAGTATATATATTTAAAAATTATATTTGAGCAATGTATGTGGTCAGTACAACACGTAATGTAACACTTCGTACGACACGAGTGACACTATGACAATATTTCATGTAAAAAGTGGACGATTATTTAATTTTAACCGAATAAAATTTTAATCTAATGAATTGAAATATGTGACTAAGACATCCTGACTTACCCATGTTACCTTGCAAGTTGCAAAACATGTAAGCCTATACGTAGCTAACTTGAAAGCTTGTTTATATTAGGAATGACGCCTAATGGTGGATACGATGGAATAGTAACCAAGTTAAATAGCATAAACCAATACATAGTTGGTAAAGATTTCTCTCTTTTGACTGTAACATCCTATCTTTGTTGAAAACATTGTTTGCTTCCCAAGATTTGATATTTGGATTTTCTTTCAACCATGATTCAGCTGGACAGTTTTAGAATACATATATATCTCCAGGTGCATTGATTTACATTCAAACAATTCAGAGGTTGTTGGACAGGACAGTCTAGGAGAGAATGGATTATATTGAAGAAAATCGCTTGACATGCAAATTCTGGTGAATCAAATAAGCAATGCAGTAACGAACTAAATCAATATAATGTTCGAAATTAAAATATAGCTCTAGCAAAGTAACAAATTACAAAGAACAGTGAACAGAACAAACTTGATTCGAAAACTTGGTTGAACATGAACACAGCATCCAAGAGTCTATAGATGATGCTACAGCCATTCATATTGGCCATAACCATATGATATACTTCAAATTCACTGAAAAATGAAATAGCATACTCTGGACAGATCAGATAAGCAGAAGCATTTGTCCAAACATGAAAATCAAGTGCGGGCAGCAGCTGGTGCACCACCAACACGTGGTGGTTGGCCAGGTTTTGGCATGTCATCCTGTAAATAGTAATCGGAAATTTAGGTAAACATAGATGGTGTGTTTACAAAATGTAGTATTGAACCAATAACAGATAAAACAAATTTTGCTGAAGAACACATTTCAGCGACAGAAATTGCACTGTTGAGATTATCTACAATAATTCATGGTGCTACATCTTTCATATTCACATTAGAAAGGAACATGAATTGAAATGGATGAAATTATATAGAATTTGCTAGACTAGAATACAAGCTTTAGTAAGAAGTAGTAGTTGTAGAAACAATTGCAAAATCCAGCTATTGATCAGGATAGACAAAGCAGTTTTTGTTAACGGCAGAGCAATAGTGTAATAATTTTCATGTTGTCATGACTTTTTTTGTTTCACTTTTGCAATGTCATTAACAAAAAAGGTTATTTCTCTTTCAATTCCCCCGTGAGCACACATTGTGAATAACATCAGAAACAAAAGAATACACCAAACAAAGAAGAGCAGTGTATATAAACTTACTCTTGGGCGCCTGAAACGCTGTGGCGGCTCACGGTTCCTCCTATCAGTAGTGGACCTGACCCTAACGACCTTAGAGTGAATAGCACAGGAAACGCAGTACTGCATCTTCAAGTAGAGTTTGGGTAGTGTGTACACTGAATGATATTGAAGGAGAAATCCATTAGATATTACTACAATTAATGAAGACGAGCATGAATTCTAGTAAGTAGCAAGGAAGTTGTTACTTTCGAAAGCACAGGCTTCCTGAACATCCCTGACAGCAGCTTGCTCAACAATGTTCCTGACAAGAAACCTCTTGATGGCCTTATCCTGCATGAAAGAAAAGAATAGGGGTTTTTGTTTAAACCACCAACCACGGAATACATACAATTTCATCAATTACAACATACTAACATTAGATGATGCAAATGCAATAGATCTAAACTCTATACACATCAAGTATTTAGTTAACACAACTATATCAGATACATAAAGTGTTCTTCCCAGTATATATTGTGGATGGAACAGCTAAAATATACTCCATACGACTTGTTAAGATTAATTTGCATAGATTATCTATCATCAATCTCAATCAATTTGATAAAAACATAGAATTAGAGCTGCAGTTCATTGAATCGAAGGGAAAATAAACATAATAATCCCCAATGGCCCAATGAAATGAAAATATCAGGAGGCTGAACCTTAGGGCAGCATTTGCCGCAATTGGAGCAGCGAATGAATTTGGTGTGGCCACGCCCATGCTTGTTGCGTCCTCCATTTCTTCGCTTGAAAGTCTGCAAATAATTAATTAATTTATTAATTAATTAACCAAAAAGTTATTCAATCAATCGAGCGACTATCGAGGAGAAAGTTTAACATACATACATACATACCATTGTTTTGTTTTGCTGATTGGTGACAACCAGACAGTCAGATGAATCGGTAGTGGAGGTGCGGCCGAACGGAAGGAAAGAAGAAGAAGAAGAAGAAGAAAAAGGAACGAATGTTAGGGTTTCGACCTATGTTGTTAACAAGTACACTATTTAGTTTTATTACTGGGCTGATCCAACAACCTCTATTTACATAGTGGGCGGACCCAATCACCTTGCTCTTTAACAACTCGGATCAGATTGGGGCTCTATATGGTCGGATCCAACCATATGTTGTTCTTGAGAATCTGATCCGAAGATTAGGTCAGACCATCAAATTATCTATCTATATATATAATAATACTAGAATTTGGGTTACATGCTACAACGGCATATTTTTAGTATTAACTGTTATGTAAATATATAATATAAATTAAGAAAAATTGATGTATGAAATGTAAATACATAATTTAAATTAAGAAAATGATGCAAATAAATATGAAATACGAAAGATGCGGTGAATATGACAAACGTATACACTATCTACTGTGGGCTTTGATTCTCCATGATCTCTTTGTAAATGACGTTCTTTGTCTTGGTGAACTTGTCGTCGTCAACCGTCAGTGGCTTTATCAGCACCCTGAATGCGGCCGAACTTCGCGCCCTTAACAACGCAATGTATAGATGCCCATGCGAGAAGATTGGATGTGGCAAATACATCCTTACCATATCGAGCGCCTGTCCATGTGCCTTGTTTATCATAATTGTGAAGCACAACCGGATCGGGAACTGTCTCCTCCTGAAAGGTATCGGAAAGTTGGGGCGTCCTTTGGATCCAGTTTTATCCTCGGGATTAGAACGTACTTCCCCGTGTGCTCTCCGGGAGCTATTGTCGTGCCGATCACTCGATGCCCGAGCTCCTTCACCACCATCCTCGTCCCGTTACACAGACCTTATGTTGCATTAAGATTCCGCATCATCATTATTGGACAATTCATCTTCAGTCTCAGGACGTGTTGGGGAAGGCCTGGTATGTTTGTTGTGATGAAGAAATCATGATAGTGAGTCTGCTGGGATGGATCCGTTGTTATGTCAGTGCTATAATACTCGAACATCTGTCCTGGAAATTTGTCGGTCATCGATTCATTTATTTCGTCGACGCAGTCGTTCCTTAACATGAGTATCGCTCTATCCATCACTGAGTACGGGTTGGTGCTGAATTCATCGAAGGACGGCTAAATCTCCGAGATCAGGTTCTCAAGAGGCTTCTCTATGCACATATGCTCCAGAAGGTTGACCCTTTGTCATCTACCCGACGGCTCTTTCCCATCACCTATTCTCATCAGATACTCGATGAACTCCGGGTCGTCCCTTGCTCTCATGTTCTCGGTCAAGCGCAGTTTGCGGAGCATTGGCCATATGTGTGATCTCACCATGCATCCACCGTCTCTTTCCTTCCTCCTTTCTTGACCACCGGGACAGTCTGTCTAAAATCTCCCCCGAAAACTACCGTCTTCCCCCCGAACAACTGATGTTTTCCATCAGATCGCGGAGGAGGTTGTCAAGTTCTTCTATGAGCTTGCGGTGCGCCATTGTTGCCTCATCCTATATTATCAGTCTCGACTCGATTATTAGGAGCGCATCCCCGCTCTGCTTGCTGATTGTCGATGACACCTTCTCTTCTATCTTGAGCGGGAGTCCGAACCTGTTGTGGGCAGTTCGTCCTACTGGCAACAAGGACGCGGCTACCCCTGAAGATGCAACCGCCAATGCTATTTGGTTCTTGGATCTGACAGATGCGATTAAAGCTTTGTACAAGAGTGTATTCCCCGTTCCTCCCGGGTTGTTGATGAAGAACCCCCCCTCCGCATTGATTGTTTATCGCATTTGTTATCTCGTCGAAGGCCTTCTTCTGGCAGACGTTTAGTAGCGTTGCTGCATTGAGGTCAGAGTCGGAGACTCTTATCTCGACCTTGCTCTTGTAGTTCCATGACACCCTCTCCTCCAAAGTGCCAGATATATCGTACGACATGAGCTTGTAATCATTGATCGATCTGTTGTAATTCTGCAGGAAAATATCTATGGATTTTCGGGAGTTGTTGTATGCCTGTTCCTCCGTGGTGTTTGGTGTGTTCAAGAAGTTGTATGATAACTCCTGTTGAATTCTTCCCACAGAGCACTGGGGTCCACCGGGGAATTGTAGTATAAGATTGTTGCAAACAGATCGCGGAGTGAGTAGGACATCTTGTACCCGCACGCTTCTTGTATTGTTTCTCGGGTGTATGCGTCCAATCTGAGGAGGCCTCTCTCCCTTGCCACCTCGCTGAATGTTGCGTATGTTGTGCCATTCACTGTTAGGAGATATTCGTAAGAAGTCCGCGCACATACATGATTCAGCAGTACCCTCAGGTAGTATTTTGGCCCTTCGGATGGACTCACAGTGACGAGGCAGCCTATCTTTTTCTTTCTTACTCGTCTTTCATTCCACATTTTTTATTTTAAGTCCTATGTGTATTCCTCGAGGAATTCTCTGTAAAGCAGGTTCTTTTCTCTGACTCGAGCGTCGTCTCTGTTCATGCGGAAGAACTCAGTTAGTTAGGTCCGTAATTTTCTTGGTCACTCATCACTTCCTCCATGAACTTTCCCAAGGGTAAGTAGATCGTCTGCTTGTTCTCTAGATGCACTTGGAGCTGGTTGACCGGTGGTTTCATCTCGTCCATCTTGAAACCGAAATGTTTCCACATTAATTCCGGGGCACAGAGCCAACGTGCATCATGGTACTCCTGTATATCGTCAACATTGCCTCCCTTGACTGGCTGAATTGAATACTTCACCTTGTCGCCCCCTTGCATACGTACTTGTACAAATACTTAGCGAGTTTGATTTCCGAGCATATGTCAACGTTCATGTGGCAGTCGAACATTGCTAAGCAGGTACGGGTTGTATGGAATGAACCACCTGTTGTCCAGCTCATGGTTTCTCGTATAGAATGTGACTCCATTGTTTCTGCGCTTGTAGTTCGGATAGGAGTTTGGCTTGTGGGTCTTGCATTCGGAAAACTGCTTGGGATACTTGTCCTTGCAGTTCTTGGTGTCCTCCGTCTCCCTTCTCATGCAGATGTTGTTTTTGTTCAGATCACCGCACGGTCCGTGCATCATGTGCTTCGTGACGCAATTATAAAGGTGGGGTTGTTTTTCTTTGTCTGGCATCTCTGCGCTTACAAAAATGCCGTATGCTTCCGGGGATGTGAGAGAGTGTTTTTGTCAAGTATGAGTAGCCATTGAGAGTGCGGAAGGCCCCTCTTTTAAAATTCTATCACGTAGAGATATGTTGCGACGTCTCCTAGGATTCCTTTGTTTATTAGCTCTTCCTTTAGCCTCTCATTCCTGGCGTGGAAAACTCGTGTAAGGAGGTCAGCCCTGTTATGTGCCTCTTCCCAGGGTCGCACCTCATCCTGGATCCTCTACCATTTTATGTTGCATGTCATAGTTATGAAGAAGTCTGGTTTGCCGTATCTTTGCACCAGTGGCAGAGCATTCATGTACCTGCAGTACATATCTTTTGGACTCCCTGAGTAGGAGGCCTGAAGAAATATACGGCTACCAATGTCGTCTATGCTTACAATCCCTTCACATGTTATTGTGTATGTTATCCCTTGCAAAGTGTCGACCCTTAGTCGTTGCTGCTAGTTATTCCTGATGAAGTCTAGGCGCTGGGTCTCGAGCTTTATGTAGGAGTCGATGATGAACTGATGTGCTAATCTTCCGGTGCAGGGAAATGTTTATTTTGACCGACCTCCTTTCTGGAACATGTAGCAGTAGTACTCTCGTACTGACACGTTCTGGCGTCTCCTGCTGTTCACTTGTAAATCTGCAAGAAATGTCATTAGTGTTTAGTTTACACATGTTGATTATTTTATAGCTACTCTTAGGGAAGAATTGATAGATTGTTTGAGGGATAAGATTCACTCACTTTGATCTTCATCGTTCAGTAGTGACTCTCCGGAATCGTGTTCGACTGGCGATGTTTTTCCTTCTCAGATGCAGTATATCCTTTCTCCGTTAGGACCGATCGATCCTCCGGTTTCTAGACTTTTAATCCCTACCTGCCAGCCTGGTTCTCCGTAGGGGAAAAGAGGGGATACTATAGTGGATCGTAGCATCCGTAGTAGTAATTCATAAAATGACTATCCCCTTTTGTTGTGTACACCCTTATATCACGTGTGTATTGTTCCTCGCCTGCTTCTGGTTGCTCCCATATAGCCGCAACGTGGTCCGTGATCGGTAGATTGTACACGTTTTTATTAACACTTTGATCCGTACGGAGTATGATGACGCGTTGGTCGAGGTCCGTTTCTTCTCTGTGGCTCCTGAAGAATTTCTTGTATGGGTTGCAGTTCAATATGGCCATTAGTTGCTTGATGACGTCTTCATGTATCCATTCGAACGTCTCCATTTTGTTGTCCATCTCTTGTTCCGTCCCATAGAAGTATAGTTGTGCACCTCTTAGCGGGTACTTATCTGGGATTAGATCGTCTATCTGGTGGTGTATAACACCCTGGACTTTTAATGTGTACACTCCTTTATTGCATTTGCAGAGTTCCCCATTCGTCCTCATGCGAATGAATTGTTATACGATCTACAACGGTTCCTGAAGTATAAATTGTTTATTTGGTCTGTAGGAGAGTCCAACTCCTAGAGGTCTCTAGTTCAAATATCATAGGGCCCAACCCATATTGTATTAAATGTTAAAAAGTACTAGTTTCAAAACTCAGCAACAACAAACATTTTAATAATTCAGTGTTTCAGCGGCAAGCATGTATCATGTGACCACAAGAGATCACTTGTACAAATTCTTGCATCCACATTAATTATATTTAACCCTTCTTTTGTCAAAGCGTTTGTAGCTGAGTGGCAAGCTAAGACACCCCGTAACCATGAGGTCACGGGTTCGATTCCCAAAATGGGTGATTATATTCTCTGAATAGAGATTGGTGGTGATTATATTCTCTAAATAGAGATTGGTGGTGATTTGCATCTAGAATCCATTGATAAATTCGTCTTGTTCAACAATTGTAATTGTAATTTTATATTTCATGTTAATTAATAAAAAAAGGATATTAATTTGTATAAAAAAATAACGAGAGTTGGATTATTTAAAAAAAAAATCAATAATCTTGCGCTTGCGTCCTCGGCCTCCTAAACGAGTTTTCCTTTGATCATCTTGATGTTGATCACTTTCTGAAATTTAGATAATAAAAACTACTCAGTTTGTGTATATAAATCAACTTTATAGTCTATGAAAAAGCTTTTACCTTCGAATTCGACATTCACATCAATAATTCATCATCAACTTCGAGATCTAAGTCAATTAATTCACCATCATACTATTGTATTGCCTTTTTCCTTGCCTCTTAAGCAGCAGCCCTCTTTGCATCCTCTTCTGGTAGTTCTGAATAATAATACACAACAATTAATTACTGCATAATTTGTACTTTTACATCAGGGTAAAACTAAGCTGAAGTAATCAAATAGTGACTCCAAATTGTATGAACACAATAGCTTAAAAAGTTCAATATCAATTCTCTAGTTTATTCTGATTAAATAGACATTAAACAATTGTACACACATACATGACAAATAAGCTAGACAAAGATAGATATGTGTAATACACACACCAATGGACATATCATAATACTAACAGATCTTAACAATGATATATCAAGTTTGCTGCTTGATATTCCAAAAGCAAAAAATCTAAGAGAAATAAAGAATGACCGCAACTTAGAAAATTACGATTTTAAGAGAAATAGAACATACATGAAGAAAGAGAGAAGTGACATAGACCAGAATGACTGCAACAAAAAAATATACTAGAACAAAAACATTCACCAAAAGCATACTAGAATGAACATTTACAAATTGTATACATAAATTAACCAAAAACATACAATTGCAATACAAGGATACACAATTAACATCACAATTGAAGAAACGCCAGTGAGAAATAATTAAAGCATAAATAACATATAAAAAAGGGAATTAACAGATAAAACACAAAAAAAGAAGCAAAGCGGAGAACCACGGTTAAACGAAACCACAATTGAATCATACAGCAACATCAAAAACATCAGAAAAATGAGAAAATAGACAGAGAAATTCACTCACCAGCAACCACAGACTTTTGGCAACACACATGACAATCAATATCAACAGAAACATCACCGAAAGGATGACCGAAACTAGATCCGATCGGATTGGCGTTCGAATCTGCATTGGAAGCACATGAACAATAAAAAAAGGTAAACTAAAACGTAACTACACAAAATGACAATAACAAAAAAGTATCGAAATGCATAAAGGAAACAAAAACAAAGAGAAAATACATGTAGATCGGAAGTAGTAGTTGAGAAACTAGGGTTTCAAATGCAAATCGGAGAAAAATCGCCAGTAACCGTGTTGAGGAAGAAGAAATTGGGAGAAAATGAGAGAAAATAGCAGAAAAAACTGCATTTGGGGTATTTATATGACCTTGAAACCCGAGAGAGTCCAAACTTGGAACCCGATTCGCGAATTGACCTGCGAGAATCATCATAAGGTAAATAGTCGAAAATTGTGTATGTTTGTGAATTGTTCAGGACTTTCATGGACTCTCATAGTCTCTAAGATTCTTATAAGTTTTTGTAAAAAATCTATAAACTAATTTGTTAATTAAAAGAATTCGTATCCCTTTCACATTCATTATGACATATATATTGTCCATTGAAGATCAAATAGAATTGCTTATTACGGCTATAAGTATAACATGACTAAGTGACGAATTAAAGACTAACCACTAGAACCTTTGTCACGCGTAGTATGATACACTCATTCTAGTATACATAAGCGTATTTCTAGCAAATACAAATATGTTAATTATTTATGTTCTAATGAATAAACTATTACATATTTTATTTTGCTAAAGACAAATACATTTTAAATACAGCAGCCATCAGAATTTATGTCTACCTGGGTACCCCGGTGGGGAGTGTGAAAAGGATTAATGTGGATGCATCTACAATGTACAAGCATAATACAATAGGTCTTGGTGTCTTGGGGCGGAACTTGTTGGATCAAACAATAGCTTGGATGGATAAAGGGTGGAACACATAATTTGTCCGCAAACGGCTAAGATCTTACACCTGTATGTGGAATGCATCTTGATTTTGTTTCTTTCCAACATGTTTTATGAGGCGGGATTTTGATGGACCATGACCTCACTAAAATTGTAGACATGGATAGTGAAGGTAGACCAGACTTTTCTTCCTAATGTTAGATAATTTGTACGGTTTTTTACACCATTCTTTGACCGTTGTACATAATGTATTTTCTAATGTATTTTCTTTAAGAAACATGAAAAGTAAAGGATAAAAAGAAAAAAAGAAGGAAATTATATAAATTGTAAAGATTGCTTGCAATGATAAATTAATTCTAATATATTTTCTTCATCTCATGGAAAGTATCATCATTTAAATATGTTTTAATGGAATAATATATAATTGGAAGCAAAAAAGAATATATTAATCATTTATGCTCACATATATAAATAAAATACTAAATACGGATATATTATTTTTACTGAATATAATACATTTTACATACCAAATACGAAATATATTCCTAGGATGCATCTTCCCCCATAAAGCATCTTTGCATTTATTGCATTCTCATTTTCGTTGTCCATATTTACCTTTCTGGGATATGTGATGTCGATTAAACCAAATTCAAACAAAGTAAATTTTGAATGTTGTTAAATATTTATATTCTTTCAATAAAAAGAAAAGGAGGAAAAAATAAAAGAGGGAAAGGACGTAAATTTTGTTTGCAGTGATGAATTAATTTTATTCTACTTTCATGAAGATATCATCTATCAATAATTTTGATTAGAACTGATGTATAATTGAAAGCACATATGAATATTCCAATTATTTATGTTCTCGCGAAAGAACTTGGGATGCATTTCCCGCGTTAAAAGTATATTTGCATTTATTGCATTATTATGTTCATTGTCCATATTTACCTTCCAGGGATGGACGATGGATTATTTAAAATTTAAACAACTTTTACAGTTGTTCATAATTTATTTTCTTTAAGAAACAATGAAAAGTAGGGGGGAGGGGGGGGGGTAGAAGAAGGAATGAATGTAAATTGTAAAGAGTACTTACAATGATTAATTAATTTTAATGTACTTTCATCAATTTTCCATGAAGATATCATATCATTAATTCTTAATGGAACTGGTATATTATTAGACTTTTTTTTTTATGGTGTATTGCATAAATAATCCATACGATCGAGATCAATTTCAATTATACTAAACAAACCACGATTATATTGTGAAAGAATGACAAACTCAATAATTATTGTTGCTCTCAATTTTACACAACTATAATATTAGGGCTTCACATTATCCTTTTGTGATGCTCATTGTAGTCTAAAGATAACTCAAGTAATCACAAAGGGATACAATAAAATAGACAAAATGTGTAAGAACGTAAATCATTTAGTAGGCACGTATTTTAAAGATTGACAAACTCAATAATTAATATTGTTGCTCTAAAAAATAAAATAGTTATATCTCAATATTACACCAATGTTGTATTTGTGCTCCATATTACCCTTAATTTGTGATGCTCATTTTAGCCTAAATATAATTCAAGTAACATAGTATGATATTGATGTACTAAGGATATATGGATAAAATAGGAAAATTGTGTAAAATATGTAAGAACATTATTCATTTCGTACATATTCGAAAGCCCTAACACCATTTATTGTGAAAACTCGATGTGTATTTAGAAAGCGACAATGTACGACATGATTGTGATCATGTCGTGACTTGCACGTAGACATAACAAGTAGTAATAAATGAAAGAAAGATAAGAACTAAACATGACGTAGTTTATAATACAAACGAATCACTATAATAATTTTGTTTGTATAGAAAGAAAAAAGCACAAACCTCCTGATCACTAACCGATCTTTTGAGATAGCGGGTTATTGATATATTGTTTGTCAGGAGATATACTGGTTCATAAATTAAAATATGTAATTTTCAACGCTCTTTTCCTCACTTCGGGTGGAATAAATGTAAGATTGTCCCGTACAAGCTTTCTGAGCTCTAAATTTCTTATAGATGAATTTCCAAAGATAAAAATTAAAAACATTGTAAGGTATGGACATCACTATTAAACCCAAAATTAGGGCGTTGTGATTTAGATTATTTGAAAAAGTTCTTAAAATTGAAGTTCTTAAATTTTATTTTATTTTTGGAATAAAATTAAAGCTCTTAAAAATGATATTAATTCTTTCAGTTTTATTTTCAAAATTACCCAAATTTTCAATAATACTGGAAAAAGTATTTTTCATTAAAAACAAAACAAATAATTTTCACTAGTCAAACTATTAATAGGAAAGTAGAAAAGAAAAGAGAAAAGCATTTAATAATTACATATTTTTAAAATAATAATATTACAATAAATTAAATTTCTCCATCTGCATTCTTTGGCAAGTACTGAATGAGAAAAAGCTAATCCGGATTTTAAGTGAAATTCACCAAACAATAAGGACAAAATGGTAAAAAAGTGTAACTAGAAATGAAGGTGACTTGTACGCATTTCTACAGGTGGAGGCAATGAATATATTTGTCACTTAAAACTAGCCTTCATTTTGATTGCCCATTTCCAATATCGACCATGAATTGAGCTCACTTGTCAAAAATACCCCTGTCAACAATCCAAAAAGTTCAACCACCACAACACACACACACACACAAGAGTGAATATAAGAGTAAGTCACAGTTTGATTTCTCCACCTCCTCAAAAACATTGAACAAACCCCTTTAGAAAACCTCTATGCAATTTTCAATTTCCCAAATCGGCTCTCGATTCAATCTAATTTTCTCCACAACAATCCCATTCTTCCTCAATTTCTCTACAAAAACTAACACATACATTTCCTTTCTCCATTCACTCCACCCCACTTGCTAGATATGCCTAGTAAAGGAGGCTATGCAGCACCACCCGGACCACCGCCGAGGAACACCAGAGATAGGTTTTATAACGCTGTTGTCAGGCGTCACCAACAACAACAACAACATGCCATGTTTCAACAACAAATGATGCAGATGCAGCTGCTCCAACAACAACAACAACAACATCAACATCAACACGAGTTTCAGCTGCGGGAGAGGCGAATGCATCAGAGGCAGGGCGTGGAGAAGGCGGAGAGCTCATCGGACAAGCAAAGAGGAGAGGACCAAGGTGATGGTTCTTCTAAGAAAGATGTTGTGGCATTGGTTGTGCCGCCTTCTGTTGGCGGTTACAACACGAAATTGACCAACTTGGATCGTTTGATGAAATCGCTCACTCCGTGCATTCCGGTGCAGTACTTGTCATCAGAGGTATAAATGATTCAAGTTTTGATTCTATTTTTCCATTTTTTAGTTTCTCAGTTTATATATTTATTAAATTATTTGTATGCTTTTATTGGAGAAAGATAAACCTTTTTTCTTTTAAATGGAACTGAGTGTCCTTGAAACAATTGCTAGTATAATTTTATATAATTTTATTTTCTTTTGATTGAATTTCATGTTTATGTCAATCAACAAAATAATTTTATGTTCTAAGACTAGGTCTTTGTTTTTATTTTTTTGAGATGTGAAATGCTTATGTCTAGACTCTATGTGAATTTTAATTTAATATGTTTGGATACAATGAAAGTAATAAAATGTCCTCAAGGTTATAGATCCTTGGATTTGATTTTTTGTTGTGATATCTAGATATCTTCTTTGGAAAAGATGGAAGGAAGTTCTTTAATAAGTGGTTGATTTGAGGTTTTTCTTGAATGTTTTGTGAAAAACAATATCTGATTGGATTCACTCTTGGTTTCATAGCCTTTTAACTATGGCTCTTATGGAGAATGTATTGATTTGTGGTTCTGTTAATTTATTTATTTTGTGCAAATGTATTCCATTATGCATGGAGTTTGACGATTTTTAGAAATTATTACACACGTAAATTTGAAAAACCGTTAATGTGACAGTTACTCATCATCGTTAAAATACAACTAGAGATTCCCCCGCATAACTTAATTCGGGAGACGTGTTTAGTAATTATTGAAAAGTCGTTGAAGTTCTATTAAATTCAAAAAAAAATCATAATCTCTTGATGGATTTGTTATAAAAACAAAGTTTTTTAGGTAGATAATTATCAAATAACTATGTGATTGATTTTCCTTGATTGTTTGAAATCTATCTATATGGTTGTAAAAATAAGTTACTTTCTTTGTTTTTCGAAGATGAAGCATTATGGTTGCTTCATTAATTTAGTTTGTTAATGTGTTTTTGAACGAAATAGATGTGATTTTTAAATGTGTACATTTCGCCAGAAATTTGTCAAAGCTTCTATTAATAAACAACCTTTGTTTTGTTGGCATGTGACAGACTAACAGCAGGGGGCGAAAAATGCGGGAAGTCGAAACACAACCTTTTTTCTTCTTGGAAGCTCTATGGGAATCTTTTTACGAGTGGAGCGTATATGGAGCCGGCGTACCTTTCTTGTTGAACGGGACAGACCCAGTGGAACAATATTATGTCCCCTATTTGTCAGGCATACAACTATACATGGACCCATCCAATGCATCTTCTCAACTCAAGTGAGTTAATTGTACATGCCTTGAATTATGTAATCCTTCATTAGTTATTTGTGTGTCTTTATATATAATTATAACATTGGTGAATAACTAATATAATTTGTCGTTTAGTTATATGTTGCGAATGTGCACTTTTTTATATGGTAATTAAATATGCGTAACAAAATCATACATACTTTTATTTGTTTTCCATTTGTGTTCACACATCATTTGATTTCTTCAAGGAATACATGTTGCTTTATTAAGCATACATGACTTATTTATGCACTCTATTTAATTATGGAATTAATGACCTGAGGATATCCTAGTTTATACTTTTGTTGTGGTGTGGTTACAGAGTACGTTATAACATGTAACTGATTTCTTAGTTTGTTACTTTCAAACTCTTGGGAGCTTTAATATTTTATTAAAATACTAATATATTACATTTAGCTATTTGTATATGCACATTAGTTTATTTTTCCTTTTCTTTCTTGTCTTCGGATCTCTTTCATCATTGACATGTGATGAAAATATGCAACTTGGTTTAGAGTTAGGTTAGTAAAAACTTGGCTAAAGTGATTAGCATCTACTTGTTGAAAGTGAACTTAATAATACCGAATATAGTTGGAAAATTGCTCATCACATAAATACTTTTAGAGATAGTGTTAACCTAGCAGATAGGTGGTAGAATGAGGATTGTGGAAGTAATTTGAGATGCCTTCCTAGCAACTGTTGCATGCTTTTTGGTTGTTCGTGACAGGTTGTGTATCATAAATGTTTTTGTGTTTGGGTTTTCTCATCTACATGTTGTGCGCTATTTTTTTTTATGTGCTTATAGATTACATCTTGTGAATTCCCAAACAAGTGATACAACATATCTCGGGCTCTCAGCTATATATGTTGTCTTAATAATTTGTGTAACTCATGCTATATTTTCTAATTGGATTTCAATACTCTACATCACGATTCTTTGGCTAATATCATTTTATTGCATTCCAGAATGATTAATGAAGACGCCGAGTCATGTACGTTGAATAGCAGTGTTGGCAATAATGCTCCAGATCCAGGAAGAAAATCCACATCTATTGTTGATCTTAATACACGACGCCTAGATATGCTCTCACTTGGTCACAAACCTTCCATGAATTCACCTAGTTTTGAACCCGGGGTTGCTGATTTTTCTGGACCACCTATGTTTCAATTTTTGGAACATGAACAACCACATACTCGTCGACCATTAGCTGATAAGGTAGGTTTATGCGGAAATTAAACAAGGATTACTCGACCATACTCTATTAATGACTGTGCTTGATAACTTTATTCCGATGGTGTAGATATCTGTACTTACATCTCAACATCCCGAGCTGAGTAACTGTAGGAGTTGTGATCTACTTCCATCAAGTTGGATTTGTGTCGCTTGGTATGTTCTGAATTCAATTTGAAGATATATTGTATTGAAGTTAACAGTTCTAAAATATATCGTCAAAATGTGTTTTCAGGTATCCAATTTACAGAATACCAGTTGGCTCAACCCTCAAAGATGTGGATGCATGTTTCTTGACGTTTCACTCCTTGTCAACACAATCCAAAAGTAATTTCCCTCGCCGTCCATTAAACCAAAAAAAAGAAAAGAAAAAAAAATAACTAGAAATATTATTTCTTGATATTGAATGTGCGTGCTTTATGTCCTCAATATCTTCCTGACATAGTACATCCTCGTTGCAGGTTGTTCCAAGACTCAGATTCTTACCCAAAATGCTAGAAAGATCCATGACAATGTTGATCCAGCTGCAAATATCTCCTTACCAGTCTTTGCCCTTGCTTCATACAAGTTGAAAGATTCAATTGTGAGTCCCAATATCCCGAGGGAATGGGAGCAGGAGAAATCTCTTTTGAAAGCTGCCGATGAATGGCTCAAACAATTACAGGTTAACCTGCCTGACTACCAGTTTTTTCGTTCCCAACCCCCCTATCGAAGATGATGGGCCTGAAATCGAGTGTTATTTCTGAATCAAGTTTTAATGTTTACTGCCTAGTAATCTATCGGAATCAAAAAGAAAATTAAAAAAAAAGCCAAAAAAGTGGAAAAAAAGAAAAACTGACAAAAAGCATTTGTGTTCTCCAGAGCCAATAGGAAATTATTGTGCATGGTGATTTCTATGATTTTCTAGTATTTATGGAGTAGTATGCAATCCTTGATAAGTGTTACTCTTTGTAGAGTAGCGGTGGGGTTAGTTGGAAAGGTCCTTTATCGGCATGATATGGACAAGTTAACATTAGTTTGGAATTCTTGTGATATTTAGTATGTTAGCAGGATGGTAGATCATGTTAAGGCACAAAAACCTGGTCCCCAATGTGTCCTTGATAGTGATTAACGATTGAAAACAGTTGTAACCGCTACTATTAGAATGAATGACATGCAAAAGACTTGTACCTTTTTAGGTTTTATACATACCCTTTTTTTCAATATGGTTGCAATTATGTTTTATATATTTCAATTCGAGTTGAGTTTCAAAATTCGAGCTTAATTTTTCCAATATTTTGTATTTGTTTCTCTCCTCTACAATATGCCACTTGATTTGATTTATTATTTGTCACCTCCAAAACTCAAAACACATACTCAAGAATCTTGTTCTTTATCAATAAGAAGGATCTTCAAGAAAAATCGTTGCAACCAAATAACCACGCTACCAACCATATACGAGCATGTAAAGGGCCATTCTCCAACAAATTGGCCGAGCTTTCAGTCATTTTTAATTTTCCATTTTGAATGTTTACATTTCCTTGTATGAAAATCTTCTATTCTCGTTTATCAATCTTTAATAATTTGATTTCATATTTATCAATTCTCTCTCTCACATTTTACTATCAACTTACCATTTTATATATATAAAATTATTAGTTTAGTATAATACTACTTAAATTTTGTGGGAAAAATGCCAAATTCGGGGGGAGGGGGTGAAATATTATAGCCGATTGTCTCTTGGTTGTCGTGGTTCAACCAACCCAATGACACTCCCAGGGGCGGCCCAACTCTTTCGGTGGCCTGAGGTAAACTTTCTTCGGGGGCTTAAAGAACATATAAATGAGTCCTTTATTCGGAAAACTTCTTGCATTTATACAAAACTACTTAACAAATTTTTGTATCCAAGTTTATAATAAATCAATTTCTATCCATAAAGTTGCCAATCCAAAGGATGATGGGAAGTATGAACTAGGAGAAAACAATGTGCTTTCTTCTGTAGTTGACTAGCTGTGTTGTGATTTTTGTTTAGAAACTTTGGATTTAACAAAATTACTTCGACACGACGGCAAGGAATAAATGAAAGACCGAATTAAGGTTTAGTTTAGAATTTAAATAGCAGAATTATAATTTTTACCGTTTCAATATAGAAAGTGAAGAGACAAGTCAATTATTAACTCCAAACAGATTTGGACTAATAAAGATAAATTCAATCCTTCATTTAATCAAACATAATTGCCTATTAAAAGTACATCTGCTTCATTTATTAACTCAAACTTAGTTAATTTATTTATGTACCTAATTAAAGATTAAGATGTAAATATGGGGCCTTCTAAATTTTTGGGCCTTAGGCGATAGCCTCACTTGCCTATTGGGCTGGGCTGCCCCTGGACACTCTTGAAAATCATTGGACACCAGCCCCACTGAGAATAATGAAAGACTACATTTACCTCTATAAAGCCACATTAATATGCCCTGAAATAGAGTATACATATCATAGATTAAAACGGATTTATTAATATCCAGTATAATACATACTTTATTATTTCTCAATCCCATTACATTTTCGGCCCACATTATTGGCATGCATTTACAATACATTAAACCCACGGGGGTATTGTCGATTCTAGAGAAGAGAAAACCTAGATCCTCAAAATCTGGTAAATTTGAAATTTGTAAAAATATCATAACCCACTGAATCATTACTTGAAATTTTGTTAATTATTTATTTCCCATATTCATGACTCCGAAAATCTAGTGAAAACTCATTCAATTAATTTTTTGCAATTCAGTTAATGAGAATTTGAAACTGCAAAAAATTTACAAATGACAAGAAATAAAAATAAAACATGAGGATCTTCTTACATTAAAATTGTTGAGAGAAAATAGAGAGAAGAGAATAAGGGTTTATTTTGATTTGATAAATGAGAGAGAACAATCATGTATTTATACAAGAGAAAGAAGGTTCTATAGAGCCCAATAGAAGCCCGTAACAATTGGGCATATAACAGTCTAACCTAATACTAACTCTTGTACATTTATTCTCTGATAAAAATCCAATATTAAAAAAAAGGACTTATAAGAATTACATTCAATTCGTACAATTCGGAAGATAAATAACCAACTACCAAAATTTACATTAGAGTACAGAATAGTTGCATGTGATAATAATTAAGATGAGGAAGAATTAAGGGTTTAGATACCATTTTCATAGCTACCATAGTTGCCATTGCTTCTGAAGACTTCAAATATGGCGTGTCCGATGATTACATATTTTTCACCACAATATTTGATGTAGTCGTTATATGGATGATGTCCTAACTCCTAACCTTATCTATTTCCTCCATGATGCGATGTTTCCTGAAATATGCGAACAAATGAATTAGCACATTACATGACAACTCAAAATAGCGGTGCTACTATTACCTTCACATATATTTTCATCATTGGTGCCATATTATTCATCATAACAATTGTATAAGTTGACAATAAGTGATTGCCAATAGGAAACCTTAAAGTCAACAAAATATGAGAAGCATACACATTTATATATATGTTCATCAAACAAAAAATACATTATATTATATGCCGACAAAGTATGACTCAAGTTGAGTGAACCACAATAAAAATATGATAATTTGTAATCATAAATTAGAAAGCAAACCTTAATGAGTTGTTCGTAAGAAAGCATGCCTCCTTATACACTGTCGAGAGACTTCGAGGTTTACACCTAGAAACAAATTAACTAAACAAGCTATGCCACAATGAATAGGTGACATACACATAGTTGTGTTGTGCGAAGGGAAACAAATACGTAACATAATTGTGAAAGCAAGTGTAAATCCAATATAATCATAAAACACAAAATGGTAAGGAGTTGGTCTCTAGAGTTTATTACGGAAAAATTAGGAGAGATTTGCAATTGGAATCTCTCATAATGTTTTATTATGCAGGTCTTTATTTATTAAGGGCTAATTAAATAAAATTTATACTGAAAGTTCAAGGTTATGTTCAATGTTACATAAACAGTGAACTTAGTCATCCAACTTTTACTGTGTGGGGCATTATTGTGATATTGTCTTCTTCACAAGCATTTAACCTAGTTTGTTAGGTTTGATTTATGTGTCAACAGGTCCATATTTAGGAGATCTCGATAAGATTTTAATAGATTGCTCTATTCATAGAAAAGATTGAAGAAAATTTCTCTGGATAAAATATCTCGACAGGACTTTTGATATGAGGATAAACGTGGAAAGAGGATCTGGATTTGATTATTAACTTGTCATATATAGAAGATCCAAATATTGAAGAGATTGGATATTCATTGTTTGTACGTTGTTACATCAAAAATTATTATAATAGTTCCTGAGGTGTGAAAGTAAAGAGAAGAGAATCATGAAAAACAAATCAAGAAGATTCTGGAGACTTGGAAGAAAGAAAGAAGCCTTGCTCAGCTTGAAGTGCTCAATGAAAGTAGATAAAAAAGAAGACTAGGAATACATCGAAGATATGATACACATAGAAAGAAATCAAGATATGGCCTCGGATGAATAAACTCAGCTATAAACACAACACCAAGGGCAGATTAAAGATTTTCAAGTTTAAGAAGATTATAAATACTCTTAGCTTTATATTGATTAAGATTGTAGTCTTCGTACTAATTGTTTTGCTAGAATGTGCAGCTACCAGTTGGATAGAGGTTGTTTTTCGATAACATGTGTAACACTATTCTGGTTAATGTAGTTTTGCAGTTCAAACTTCAAATCTTGTGTTAGTCTTGAACCTAAGTTTTTTAAATCCTCTTTGAATTAGTGGATATTTCGCCTATGACCCGACTAGTATATGTTCACACGCTAGAAATTATTTGGTGCGCTGAAGAGTTATTTTTGTTGTTCGAATTACATAAACGATTATATCAACATTGATATTAACATAATTGTTTATGTGCATTAGCACAAGTCACGCTCCTTTATGCGTCCTGATAATTGCTACCTATTATATTATCTAGCCATTGAGTGGAAGATTGAAGTAGACTATTACTAAGATTGGATATGCTATAAAATAAAACTCGCCATCTCAAAGTGTTTGGCCGAGTGTCAGAGAGCGCTGACTGTTATGCAGGAGTTTTGGGTTTCAAACCCAGTTGGAGCTATATTTTATAAAATTGTGAACAAGGAACGGAACTTTCTATCTCTAAACCCTTATCCCGATATTTTCTCTTCTTCTGCAGTAATCTTCACCGGCGTGCAACGATTGCGATGATAAAATGGACAAGGGGCCGACCAAGGAAGACGGTGGTTCCTACGCCCCCTCGACGATATAGAGGCTCGACGGATTCTCACGCCATCCCCTTGTGAAGCATACGGAGAAGAATTTGGATCTTGGACGGGGAAGCAATCGGGAGGAAGGACAGGTTGGGGATCTTGATTCTGACGGTGAGCGGATGGATGAAAATCAAATTCTGATTGTTGTATCGGCTGAGCAATCTGACCAATCGAATCAATCGTCGCCTGGCGTGATTGTTAAACCGACGAATGGACACAAACCAGAACATGGGTTAGTGCAGACTATTTCAGATAAATTTGAGGAGAAGCTTGAACATCCAACTCAATCGTGGACTGATATAATATGAGGAAATAGAGACACGACCCGTGGTTTGGCCATTAGTTTCACAGCTCCTGCGGTGGTTGATGGGGAAATCGAAGTCGAGATTGACGACGAGGATGTCGCATCTGAGATAGACTTCTGGAAAACTTCATTCATTATGTATGTTTTAGGTGGTGATTTGACAATGACTATACTGAAACAATACATGGAGAATTTTTGGAATTTTGTTCAACTAACTGAGATTTTTTACAACGAGGAAGGGTATTTCATTCTCAAATTCAGGACTTTAGATGATATAAATATTGTGATGAAGAAAGGACCATATACAATTCACAATGTGACCATGTTCCTACATGAATGGGTGACAAGATTCTCATTGAAGAATGACATGTTGCGAGCTGTCCCAATATGGATTAAACTGCCACATCTCCCGCTACACTTGTGGGGAACAAAAAGCTTAGGAAAAATAGGGAGTGCTCTGGGGAAACCTTTATTCGTTGATGAGTGTACGACTCATAAGTTGAGAGTGTCTTATTCCCGAATGCTTATGCAGGTGCACATAACTAAGAAATTACGGGAATATATTATTATTAAGGATTTGAAGCAAAAGATGATTTAACAACCCGGGAGTATGAATATAAGCCACTTTTTTGTGACAAGTGCAAGAAATTGGGTCATGTATGCACCAATCAGCCTAAGAGAGTTGCCCCACGGGTCCAGCAGAAACAATGGCGTGTACACACTGATCGTCCTGAGATTGCGATGGTACAAAGAGATAGGAACGATCGCGGACTCCTTGCTCCATGCAGTTCTGCTTTGGTGCCTACTGGATGCACCACGATCGAAGTTGGTAGCAGCTCAGGCGTGAACAACTCAACAGAGCAACCGGCTCGGTCAGTAGCGCAAGATGGTTGGCAGCGGGTCGAGAGGTCCCCTAGAGGTCGCATAGGAAAAGAGCCTATGAATCATGACATGGCTAATGGGATGGAACAGAGTTTACCTTGTCGGAATGGTTTTGAGTCACTGAGTATTGCGGATGATCCTCTGGTGAATTTGGAATCAGATCCATGATTATATCATGGAATGTGAGGGGGTGTAATAACGTAGCCAAACTTTGTGGGATCATTAGCTACCGTCTCTCTGATTTAAAGTTTGCATTTGCTATACTGGTTGCAACTAGGTTAAAGCAGGGGAAAAGTGAACACATTAGGAGTAAATTGGGTAACAAGTGGAAGTTTCTGGATAGTTATGCCTATCATCCTAATGGTCACATTTGGATACTTTGGGACCCAAAGCAAACTGTTGTCAAGATGGTTTCAGGAAGTGCGCAATATCTTCATTGTGGTGTATATGACATGAATGTATTACTCATCACCTGGGTAACTGGGATTTATGCTCTGAACTAGTTGGAGGATCGACGGGTACTCTGGCAGGATGTGGAGAGAATCAGTCCACAAGTACAAGGAAATTGGTTCCTTTTGGGTGATTTTAATAATGTATTGACTTAACAAGATCGAATTGGAGTAATGGTCCATTTGTCTGAATATTGTGACCTGGTTCGCATGATGGATGTGGTGGGGCTTTATGAATTGGATAGCATGGGGGATCACTTCACCTGGCACAACAAACATTCGCGAGACCCTGTATACTCCAGGATTGATAGAGCAATTGGGATTTGAGTTGGTTCCAAGCATACAGTCATGTGCAGGTGTAAATTATGGAACCTAGCATTTTCGATCATGCCATGCTTGTTATACGGCTCTAGGAAAGCTCCCCACCTCAGTGGTAGCAATTTCGACTCCTCAATGCCACAGCTGAAGCACCGGACTTCGTGGACACTATTTGACTTAGTTGGATGGCTCATGCGGAGGGACGGACAATGGTCATTATGTGGCATAAACTCAAGAGGCTACAACCCACAATTAGGAAGATGCAATATCGGGTTTTAGGATCAAGGCAGGAGGTGGAGAATACCCGGACCAAGCTACTTGCAACTTAGAGAGATCTCACAATGGATATAGTGAACTTGAGTAAAATTGATCAGGTTAAGGAGCTCACACAAAAAGTTCTATACTAAAATGAGATGGAGGAAAAACTCTTACATCAAAAGTCCAAAGTCGATTGGAACCGGTTAGGTGAAGGGAACAACGCTTACTTTCATGCTATGGTGAAGGCGAAAAAACCGGAATCTTGGGCTTGTCAAGCTTTAGGGGAGGGGCAGGATGAGCTAGAATTGGAGGTTTTCAATTTATATAACCGACTCGCAGGGACTTCGGCTAGTCGGCTTAAAGGGGTAGATATACAGGGCTTGCGTGATGGCATATAATTATGGAACTCGACTGTTGATATTCTCACGGCTAATGTCAGTATGGGTGAAGCTCTGAAAGGAACTAGGGATTTAAAAGCACAGTGGATATACTGGTTTAATGCTAAGTTCTTCAAAGCGGCTTGGAGGGTTATCGGTGACGATACCATCCAGGCAGTGCTTGAGTTTTTTCAGCATGATCGCTTGTACCTGGCTATAATCTGTAGTTTTGTCACCTTGATACCGAAGATCCATGAGGCAATAGAGGTTAAGTACTTTCGACCGATTTCATGCTGCACTACACTTAACAAGATCATATCCAAAATTCTGACCAATCGACTGGGTAAGGTAATCGGTGAGGTAGTACACGAAAGCCAGGCTTCATTTATTCCAGGTCAACAAATACATGACCACATCCTCCTAGCTTAAGAGCTAATACAGGGTTACAACAGATCATGCAGTACACCTAGATGCATGTTGCAGATGGACCTACAAATAAGACATATGATATTGTGGAATGGTCAGCACTAGAGGGCATTTTACAGGATATGAACTTTCCACATAAGTTTATACGATGGATTATGGTCTATGTCTCCACCATTTCGTACATGTATATGGTGAATGGAACACCTACTAGGGTATTCAGAGTTCGGAGAGGATTACGATAGGGGGATCCATTATCACCTCTGTTGTTTGTACTAGTTATGGAATATATGCACCGGCTGATGAAAGGATTACATAATGTTCCAAATTTTAATTTCCATGCTAAGTGCAAGTGTCTGGCAATTGTGAACCTTAGCTTTGCGGATGATTTGCTCCTCTTTGCAAGGGGTGACATGGGATTGGTGGCTTTGCTGATGGAGCGATTCTCGTGTTTCTCTAACTCGACAGGACTTAAGATTAATCCGGCCAAGTGCAAGGTATTTTTTGGCACGGTACCCAAGGAAGACAAAGATGTCGTCCGATTACTTACAGGTTTCGAGGAGGGTAGCCTGCCCTTTCACCACCTTGGGGTCCCACTCACAAGCAAGAAACTCACAATCGTTCAATGTCAACCTCTGATTGATAAGATTCTTGCACATATTCGACACTGGAGTGCTAAGCTATTGAGTTATGCATGATGAATCCAGCTAATTAAGATCATTTTGTTTTCGGTGACAAATTATTGGCTTAAGCATTTCCCCTCCCAAGGGTGTGTTGCAAAACATTGATGTGGTTTGCCAATCCTACATGTGGTCAAACAATAGTACTATTACCAGGAAATTACCAGTGGCTTGGGAGAAGGTTTGTGCTCCTACACGACAGGGTGGTTGCAGATCATTGATTTACAACTTTGGAGTAAGGCATGCATGTTGAAGTTGCTCTAGAATTTGTGTAACAAACATGATAGCCTTTGGGTCAAAAGGATACATGCTTACTAAATGCCTCATGATCACATCTTGTTACTCCTAGCACCCTGATCTAGCTTGTGGATTATGAAAGGCATCTTGAATTGCAAATCATTGAACATGAGGAACCATACATGGGACGCGATGCGTTTACGCCCCAAGTTCGAGACATGAGTAATGTATGCCGCCCTACAGCCTGAGCGAACATATGTGGAATGAAAGCCCCTCATGCTTGGATATCTTGCAAGACCTAGAGCAAAAATTGTCACATGGTTAGCGTGTCATGATCGATTGGCCATTAAAGAACGACTCACAGATTTGACATCTTACGGTCTGTGCACAGAAATCGAGATAAGAGAGCACATGCTCTTTGGATGTGGTGAGACAAGGCGGATCTGGCGAGAAGTTTTGAGGTGGATGGGAATACAACATTTGCGAGAGATGTGGACGAATGAGTTGGAATGGGTACTACAACAAACTAGAGCAAGCATTGGTGGAAGCAACTTCTGAAAGTGGCATTCATAGAAACGATTTATGAGGTGTGGAAGTATAGTAATAATATTTGTTTTGGTAATAATGATAGTATATATAATATAGCATATCAGATTATTATAATAGTAACTTATAGAGCTTGGTTGGTTCCTAGGCTTCAACCCCATGTTGGGTGTCTTATGCTTAGATAGTTTTTAGAGTGTAGTCGTATACTCAGGATGGATCGGTCTGACCGTCTTTCGTTTTGTACTGTTTTTTGGAGTTTAATAATCTATTCTAGTTTTAAAAAATGACTATTTTATTCTGGTTGATTTTTTGTTGCGTTGCTTTCTATAACATATTATGGAAGAACCTATGTTAGTTTTGCATTAGAGCGTGTTGACTACTTATAGCCGAAATATTTAGGCCATGTTTGTCATACTGCTGGAGCTGCCATTTCCCCACTCAAATTGAATATTTTGTACATAAAAATTGAAAAAGACCATTCAAATTCTATCCCAATCAGTCCACCGGGTTTGGATTAATTGTGTCGTCATATGTGTGTGGTTAGTAAACTTATTATTCATATGATGCGGCTCTACAGGTCAATATTAACTGCTTAAAGTATTAAAGGTAAAACATTAGAATACCCTCTACCATGTTGGGTTTGGAACATTTGCTTTGTATTGGGCATGAAAACATTATGTATATTTTATTTTACGTTGAGTATTCGTGGAGTCATGATTAATTTTATGTGAAAAGATCGATGTCAATTTACTCATATAACACATTTACAACCATGTGTTTCATTTTTGTTATTGTTTGGGTCATTTTGGATGGAGTAAATTCAAGTCAAATCTAATTTGGATTATCTCAAATGAGATTGATTTAGCTCAATTTTAGGGTCATATTTCTTTTCAGTACTAACCCATGGCATCTAGATAACTTTTAATAATATATAAAAAGAAAATGATAAAATAAATAAATCAAAAAGATAAGGTAATCAAAATTATGTAAACAACGTTAAAATACGCCTACTCATAACATATATACTTTAAAAGGGATATGATGCAGTCTTAACCCGTTCGAGACATGACGCATTTTTATTAGTATATGTTTTGTATCGGGTTATACCGTACAGATCACTTAATTAGTAGCAACATACATAATTTTCTTAAATTGTAGTATTTCTCTAACCGAATCAAAATACAAAGGGTTATTCTTTTTATTTTGTGATCGAGGGAAAGAGATTATTATTCTACAAACAAAATTTCATATGCTAACGTTGTTTTTTTTCCAACCTTGTGGTGGTATGTATCACATCACAAAAAAGTAAAAAAAAAAAATTAATGTTTTGCATTCATAATTTCACACGATAAGGAATTATACACGATATGGTTGTCTCCTCCACAATCCCCCCAGGACCCGCCCAACCCACGGGCCCTTTATAGATGAATCTAGCAGAGGGAAATGTTTCCCTCGTACAAAGTATCCATCAAATCCCCCCCCTCCCCCCGTCCCATCAGTGAGATCAAGAAAGTAGAGAGAATATAAAGAGAATATGACAATTCC
>JAYMSP010000064.1:0-95286 GCA_036897095.1 Plantago elongata
GTCGACGATGGAATCAGGAGAAACCGGTGAAACAGAGCCTCTCAGAGCTCAGTTTTGCACCTACTTTCCAATTGCCTGTCAATTCGTATTCTCTGCAGCTCATGGAGGCGGCTGGGAGATTAGAAATGAGGAGGAACAGCGATTCCAGTGACGATTCGGACGTTTATGTCTCTAATTTAGATGATGATGATGCCTGGGATATACATTACTTGTATTCAGATAGTGATTTGTATTCAGATAGTGAATAGTCACGTCGACGTCGATTTATTTGATTTATTTTGATGATATGATCCCATTTCTAATCTTTTGTGCTCGATGTTCCGAGTCACTCATTGTAGCGTATTGTTGTTTTGAAAATCTGTCGAAAACAACTGAATAAGTGAACTTTATTTGTCGAAATCTATTCAAAACACCATACGTTTACTTCATTAATTGTGATTGATATAGATCCATATTTTCTTTCAAGGATGGAAATATTTACATAAGCCAGGAGATTACGGGACAAGTGTGCCATAAATAATATATTGAAACGATTAATGTCCTCGACCAAAGTTAAGCACTTGTTACAACTCCAAATAAAACTGGTATCAAGACCATGACAAAGAAATACAGACTACAAAGTATTATCCAATCATGAACTAAATTTGAAGTACACAACATCCAATTACGTTGCTTATCTTCCCTATGTTTCAAGTATCAATCTTGCATAAGATTGACGCGCCTTGACTAATCATAAATCACAGATATATTTCACTCGAATTCAGACAAGAGGTCAAATTTGATTATTGTAAATGATGATAATTGACAAGGGAAAGGAAATTGGAATTGACATTAAAGCTAAGTTAAAGCAGCTTTGAGACTGTTGACTGTGGTTATTATAATTAACGAGCAAGTGGAATTTGATTTCCACAGTATTTTATAGGTAATATGTATGTGAAAATGAATACAGTTGCCACTTTACAGAAGTATTTAAGTACTATACTAATAGTCGCAACTTGCAATTGTGTTTCTAGAAAGCTATAAAAGTCGTCGACAAAATAAATGGAACATTTTCAACTTCTAATATATAATTTCATTTTCACTTGTAATAATTCATCATATAAAAAGATGACTTATGATGATAATGATGATACATTAATTAATCAAAACAATAATTTTCAGTTGAATTAAGCAGCATGTGGAATGCACTTCAAATATGCAGTCCCACTCTCAAGAGGTTTTTAAAAGTTGTTACTTAATTTATGAGGTTTTTTTTTTTTGGAGATAGGAAAACTTACACAAGAGTGGTGGTAATCTATAAAGAAGTTTGATGTGATATAAAAACGGATAATTTCAATGTAAAAGTACACAATGATCTTGTCCGTCTTAGTGCTTGGAAGTGTGGAAGAAATCCATCTAGCTAGATGCACCGAGTAACATGATGGTCCTTCCTTAGATTAGGTCAATTGGCCAATTTAGTTTAAGCCCGTCCAGGAGAGAATGTTCCATATAGAGTAGAGTGATCCGCATGGAGGAGATCGGTCTTCAGGATGGATGCTTCGTCGAAAGGGTAGGTCCGTCATTGTGGCGCTTGTTATCTGAAATATAAGAAGGAGGGGTTAGACTCTGTTGGGTCGGTTTGCCTAAGAAAACTGGGCTCGAATTCAATGTGTTTAGAGGTTGATCAAACTGGAGCTCATACCTCTTAACTTAAAGATTGAAAAATTGAGAAGTAGTTGCTTACCATTTATGAGGAATAAATGACCTCTATTTAAAGTATAGAGTCGCCAAAGACTTGGTTATGACACGCCTAAGATTGATCGGCTTGACAAGATGATGACACGTGATCTCAGAGATAAGTGACGAGTTTGGGTTACACCAATTATGTCGACGTGTCGTGAGGAAGCCGACCTAGGTCTTGATGACGAACATGTATGAGTCTCAGACACGGATTTCTTTAGTTCCTTCTGTCTGAGATATGGATAGTGTACGTCGGACCTCTTTACTTCCTTTGTTGGTATGCTCTTCTGATGTTCTGGTAGAATTATGTGGGAGATTGTCTTGATTAATGACGGACTGAAGTACGATGTGTTGAACTGTAGGATAAAGGCATCATAAGTCGTCCTAATTCAATCAGGCAGGGCGACAGACTTCTAGGTACATATAAAAGTTAATATTTGTCAACTAAGCATTCATCCATTAAAAACATTTGTGATTTTTTTTTTTGAGTTTTATACAAGCACAAGAAATGAAGGGAAGCTACACAAATATTAAAATTAAAAATTACATATACTACCCCTTAAATAAACTCCCATTTCAGATTTCTCCCTAAATTGACTTAAATTACAAATAGATCCATTTTTTACAAAGGAGAATTCTAACAATTACACCAAACCCCTAAAGTCAACTTTTTCTTCCATTTAATCATTTCTTCATAATTATACAAGTACGTTATTTTTCATTTATACAAAATAACCTCAACCCAAATATTCTACATATTAAAATTTTAACCTTCCTTCTTCACTATTAACCTTCTTCCCCACCACCACCACAACACTACCATTGATGATATCACCACCCACCACTGCCGAAACCAACCATCACCCGACCACTTAGCTTTGATGAAATATGTAATAAAATGAAACTTGTAAATTTAATGAAGTCCATTTAATTTAATTTAGGTTGATTTTTTGTTTTGTCAACTCAAAAATAAAATTTTGAATATGAATATAATTGTTGTCAATTTAGTACGACTCTTTAATTGAATCAAATTTAAAAGTAACTATACCTAGTTTGCCCTATTAAAAACTCTATATCATGGTCCTAATTAACTACTAAACTCCTAATTGCGTGGTCACAGATCATAATTTCATATACTCCAAATTTACTTTAATCACAGGATAGCTGTATTTGTTTTAAACAACTTCATGCAATTCATGTGATAACACAGAGAAATGTGAAGTTGACCAAGATATAATGCTTCGCACAAACTTGAAGCTACATTGTTGAAATTCAAACTTCTATACAAGTTATGCATAAAAGACAAATTTGCAATACTAAATTTCACCAAGTTTCAACTAGGAAGTTGGAAGGAATCCCAACTGTCCAAATGATAGGTCAACCCTTGACCATCAACCACCTTTCATATACATACACACCCAATCTCAACAAACAACTAAACTAATTAACTTCATACCAAATGCTTCCAAAGATCAAATCTTGGAAGGGCATGGTTATCGCGGTGGTCGTTAAAACTCAAACTCATATCGAAATATGTTTTAAGACTCAAACTTAAATCATCTGTATTCATTTAATTTTTAAGTGTCATGGGATCCAAATGTACTTTTATCATCTTTAATATCCAATCTCTACACTAATAATCACTCAAACCACACCAAATCCTTTCTGAGATACCAAATCTAGAGCTAGATCTAGGCCAATAGATTAATGATTGAGGAGATTTACACTGCCTTTATAAAACAACGCAGTAGTAACATGAACTACCTTCTATTTCCAGACTTCAGCTCAGGATTTCCAACACCAACCCCTGCAAAATCCTTAACTGTAAACCCGACTTTCTCAAATTTCCCGATCTCGTTGCTTTCCCGGAACTTCACGTAGTCCGAGCAAACGAACGGCTCGTATATCTTCTTCTCTTTGCCAATGACATCATCCGGTGCAGAGATCACTTTCTCGTCCTCAAAGCACCAAAAGAATGCTAGAGAGAACCGGTTTGACTGCTTCCTCAAGATCACCCTGTGCTCGGATGAACGTACACGATCATTACTCCAAGCCTGCAACATGTCTCCAACGTTCACAACGAGCGTTCCTTCTCTTGGAACAATGTCCATCCATTTTCCATCTTTCAATCTTACTTGCAGGCCTCCAATGTCATCCTGGTATACGATCGTGAGGCAGCTCATGTCGGTGTGCATCCCGAGACCCTCGGTTTCTTCATGTTCTATATCATCAGGCGAGGTATAGTTGTTTATCCTCAAGTATCCATGGCAGTTCTTAAACTCAGTTTCATAGAATTTCGACGCGTATCCATCTCCAAGAGCCATCAACACAAACTTGAGGATAGTTTTCGACAATTCAGTCACTTTACTCCCATAATCTTGCAGCACTTCACTGCAACAAGGCCAACGAAAAACGAATCAAGAATTCTGAATTGAAGACAGATAGATTAGAAAGTAAAACTGATTCTCCGAATAAAGTCTTACCTGAATTCACAATCATGTTCATCCAAGAGAGTGTCTGCAGAACTCTGAGCTGAGGGACCAAAGTCTGGCCCTGATACTCTTAGGCTTTCGAAAAAAGGCGACGCGATGAAATGGGGCGTGTAAGACTTGAGAGGCGAAAAAGGGCCTAATTTGAGTTTCGACTCTGAAGGGAGACAGAACAGCTTGCTTGCCAGAGCATAGACTCTGTTGCAGAGATCTTTGGAGATTCCATGGTTGATTATTTGAAAGAAACCAACTTCTCTGCAGGTTGCAGCAAGAGATGACAAGACAGATTGGTCTATAGGATGAGAAACATCTAAAACAGGAAGCTCCATATGCTCTTGAACCATGTTTGGTTGTGAAATGAACGTTACAGGCCGTCAAGCCGCCTTGTTTCAATTGATTTATACAAGACACAGACACACAAACTTGTACCACAAGTACATTCAACACATTGAGTAATATACTTAGCATATTTTTGTTAGTGAATTTAATATATATACACACATTATAGGAGGGATGTGACAGCTAATTACCTTCTTAAGCAACTAATTATGGAAAGATGCTGTTACAGACATACATGGGCCATGCCTTAAGCTTAAAATTCTGGATTCATCTTATGGTAAATCTTGCTAACTATTTAGCTCAGTGTCGATTTTTACCACTGCCAATTCTCTTCCCGACACTAATAAAGTACATATAGATCCTATCATATTGTTAGGCTAACGATACTGAGTATTCGTACCAGTCACGTATAACATTACTCGTTTTAAAATTTTATTATTTGTTTGAAGGAGTCAAAGTTCCTAGTGGATCAGCAAAGTCTGTGAACTTCATTAAGAAGAAAAGGGCAAGTTCTGAAAGCATTGACAAGATAAAGGAGTTAATTCAGCATGAAGTGATAACCAATGTAAAAGCTAGTTGATCATTCTTAGCATTGCAAGTTCCAGTGTGATTGTATAGCAGGATAGATGGCTTTATAAGCAATAATGCGCAATCAGGAAACATCTATTTCATTATAGATCTTGTGTAACAAACAGGTGGGAACACTCGGGTTTGGATTTCATTTTGAGTATTAGTGAAAGGAGTATCTAGTATGCTCTCTAAGACGATCCAACTCAAACAAGGCTAATAATATTCATGAACGTACAACCAGCCCAACCACCCAAACTTCTAAATATACAATTAATTTATTTCTCATAAATATACCCAACCTTCCAACCAACCCAACCACAACAAACAAATCAAATTGTCATGACCCAACCAATACAACAAATTCAATAAAATGTTATTATCATTTTCATTATTATCATATAATAATATAGATAATTAAATATAATAATCATATATAATATAAAAAAATTAACGTAGATAAAAAAATTAAAGTACAAGGTGATATAATATTTTAAGACTACATTACTGAAGTACACGAAACAATGCTTCAAATATACTTTCAAAATAAACAACGTTGCTGAAGGATAAAAAAAATTGAAAAATAACAAGTGTATGAAACTATACTGGTATGGATCTCTATTTAAAGAGAATTTTATTTCATGAATTTTGATATACTTTTTTTTAAAAGGATAATAAAAAGTTATTTAAAAAAATTATAAAACTAAAAAAATAAACATGGTCATTGGTTGCTTGATAGGCGCCCATCATCAATTTCTTTTTTTTAAAATTATTTTGTGGTGGGTCCCACCCACCACAAATGGCCAACCATCATCGATAATTCTAGCCTAACTAGGCCACTGAGATCTAGTTTTCAATATCTCGAGGGACCTTTGATCACGTCTTAAATTACTTACCAAGTGACCTGAAAGATGGCGTAGGGTGGAGGAACGCGATTAAGAATGGGCCCGGAGTAGATCTATGGTGTTTCCATACCACCGTTGTCGTGTTGGGCGTGTCTAGATACTATCCAAAAAATGAATTAAGTATCGTGATGGTTGATAGATGTATATACCAAACCGACACGCACAATAGTGTGAACATTGGTAAAATAGACACTACAGGATTTGTGCAAAGTAATTGACGGTGGATTGAATCCTAGTATGCAACTGTTCGCGAGTTAGAGAATCATGGTGGTGGTGAAGATGGGTTTATGCGGATTAGTTTAACCAGTGCTTGTTGAGTTTTGTTTCGGTGATCAAGCATATTCTGGATTTGGAGCAATGGTCTCTTGTTATTCATTTCATGTATTTGGTATAAATAGTCAGAATTGTGGTGGAATTGTTATTTGGTTTGGACTTAGTGTTCCTCTTACGTTGTGATTGTTCGTCAAGATCATTATTTGTGCTCTTAGTTCTTTTTAATAAAAATTTTTGACCGCTTAAAAATAAAATAAAATGTGAATACTAGAAGCTGGCATATCAGATCATCTGGTTCAAGCCAATAGTTTGACAATAGCCACCAGAATTCGCTTTTCAAAAACCGTATTAATTTTTATATATATTAGTCGCTTGAATTCGCCATTCGCCAACAGGACGAATTCATGTACATTAGCAAACAGGACGGATTCGAGTACATTAGCCTACTTGATGGCACAGAGTTTGAAGATGATTTAACTATCATCAAATGGTTGAAAGTTGAAAGAAAAAAAGCACTAGACAGTTGCATCTTTCCTGAAGCAATGCAAGTGCAATTCTTGAAGGATTAGCAATATGTCCTTCCATTTTCAATATTCAAATGATGTTGCCAATTGACTTTTACTAGCTAGTGTCAAGAATGAGACAGGAACTTTAACAGAAATAAACTAACAATCCATCTGCATCTTGGTCGGAATCTGAATGGAGTTGAGAATTAATATAAATGACTAGATTTTGGATCGAAAAAATGCAGCTGCAGCTAGACAAGCTGGCTAGATTGAATGTGTAAGTCAAAGTAATAAATTGAGAATGAGACAAAGTTGTAGATTCAAGAGTAGTACAAGTGTCATTACACAGCTGGAACAGGACAACTAACAAGTGATTTAAATTGAAGTACCAAAGTATATATACTAATGAAGCCATAATAATAATCATATGAAAATGTCAAACAGAACAAGCTAAGGCAGGTTTCATTATTTTTCCAAGCCCTCATGTCATAGTTTAGTGAACAACCACATGGAAATGTGGTTCATGTAGCAGCCACAAAGTATAGTTTCACATGAAGACTGAAGGGTTGGATGATGGTTATAACTAATCATGTGTGATTTTCAACTTACAATTTCACCTTTAACTTTTATTCGCTCTCACATATTCTTGCCCGGTATAAAAACTCCTAAAACTGAACTAGGACATGACAAAAAACTATCATATATGTCCAAACAAGACAAGAGAAATTCTAGTGTAATTCCGAAAGGAAAAGGTGTATCTACATTCGTTACGCAGGATTCTTACTTGGTTGAGCGACCATCAGACAAGTCCTGTGGCTGCGGTACGTACAACTTCACGTATTTCTAGGCGGTTTTCACAGTTAAGACGTATCATAATCGTAACACAGGGTTCTAGCTCCCAAGGGAAACACTTGACAGCTTCAACGGTCTGAAGTACATAAACATAAACCAGAATCTTTGCATAAAATAATGCTGAACTGCAGCGAATTGTCTAGAGAGATACCAACATACGGTTACTTATGATTACATAAATCACTAGTAGCACACAAAATGAAGGGACATCTATTATTCAGTTATGTTAATCGAATGATTATGTAAGAGCTGACATCAATTATACTACAGAATTGGACTATAATAAACAGTCCAATTGATCTTAAGGTTACCTACAACTATATACCTATATTAACTACCTTAACTGCTAAGAGATGAAGTAGCCAACTAAAGACGAGAATATGCCGAATCATTGCTCCCATGAGCCAACTCAGGACAAAGGGAAGTTGTCAAAATTCTAACAGCTGGTATATGAATATACCCACCGAGGCGAAATAACCACTGTATCAAAGAGGATTTATACAAACTAAATTTAACTTTTCTATGGGAAAGCTTAAATTACAAAGCTAACCATGTTTGAAGTATTTTTTGAAGAATAAGTATGTTTGCTAGGAGATCATTTATTAATTATTAGTTAATTCAGTGAATTAAATATATAATCGTAAACTATTAAGGGAGAGCTTCGGTTTAATATATGACCTTGAGTTGATAAGAAATAGTTGTTAAAAGTTGGAAGGTAAGTTGGATTGTCCTACATTGCTAGTACATAAAAATCATTACTCCCTCCAATCCATTAAAAATTTACTATGATATAATAAAAAAATTAGTTAGTGGAATAATTTTTTTTCATTTATAGGTTAGGAGTTCCTAATGTAACGCTAAAAAAGAAAGTCTAGAAAGTTTTTAAAAGATTAGGAGGAGTACAAGTTTACAATATGTTCATCTATATAATGGTCTTAGAATCAGTAAGAAGTAAGTTATTGTTCTTCCTTCTTTCCATTTTTTTCATTTTTGTATAAATCGAGATTCAATTCCAATTCATTGTAGTTTTAGTCAATTTTTGTATCCTCGGAGGTAAACATTCAACATATCAAATATTATAGGTGAGAGGGCATATTTGATTTAAAGAAAGTACAAGTAGATACCTTAATTCCAAAAAGACGATTTGATTAATTATGTCTACTTTATCCTTCAATTATGTATAATTTAATCTAAAGTAAAGAGTAAATTATGTATATAATTGCTCCATAATTGCTTTACCTAATGATGGCACTTATCTTGTATATATAATGTAGCAAAACATCCTAATATCAGGTCCAATCAGATCTTATTGATTATTGTTATCTTCATGTGTCAAGTATATCTTACTTGAAAAGTCCAATCTTTCAAGGTCTTCTCGTACTTTATTCAAGTAATCCAACTCTTCCGGCACTCTAACACATCACATATTCATAAACAAACAACTAAAACTAGGTTACAGCTAGTGAATAAATCAATATTACTTAAAATAATGTAAACTAGGTTAAGGTTAGTAAAATAATCAATATTACATAAAGTCATGTAAAGTGATTATGACAACTGTGGTGTAACAAACATCGTTCACTTGCAACATCTTTTCAAAATGAGTAAGCTAGTGTCATGAAAGATGGTGATATGGAGAAATTAAAAGATACGGACAAATATTACATGTATATCTGAAAATATTAGAAAGAACGTTGGTGAGCAGCTTACAAGAATCCACATAATTATACAAATAAATTTTGTTCAAACTATGTTTTCTCTCTACTCAAACTCCAACGGTTTGATCTCTCACAATTAAACTGAAAAGAATGTAGATTGATACATAGTTGATTCTCCCTTATCTCTGATGAAAGAAACTAACTAGAGATTTTTTATCTTAAGTCCGGCTTCGTACCTAGATCTCCGTTAAATATTTGTCATGTGGCATTGAATTCAATCTAAACCATTCATTTTGGTTCGAAGTTAATTTTCAGTAATTTTAAGTATAATTCATTATAATTTATATTTTTAACAACTAAAATACTTAAGAATATATCAATTGACAATAATACTTTTTGTTTTCTAGGTTAAGGACCTATTTAGCAAAACTAGCTGAAAAGGTAGCTGGTTGCTGAATAACTAGCTGGTTAGGTAGCTTTTTTTTTAACAAGTTAACTTGGTTAGCTTCTCAAAACTAGCTAGCTTGTTCGAAAAGCTGCGCGTTCACGTAACGAGTTGATTATTAAAAAAAGTTCACGGAGCTGAAAATGTAATTGTAAACGGAGCCTATAAGGGTTACGATTTAGCTGCAGCCAAAGTTACTCAAAGTACATGAACATGGATGACTGATTGCCGATTAATTAGGTATACCCAGAGTTTTTATTCCTATTATATTGGGATTTTGAACTATATAACGTGCACGTTAGGATTATAAAGTTACCTTCTCATGCGCACATTGAAATAGCTTATTATATTTATAGCTAACTCCACATACATTTCTATCGGCCAGAAACTTAATTTGTGCGATCATGATGGCTTGCCTGCCTTTGATATGGATCTAGAGGCCCAATACACTAAGTTGTACTATTAATTGTTTGCCTTTGCCCAACATACTAAACTGATGGGCTGGTGTAATCTGACCAAGTGCCTAAGATTTGATTGTGAATTTTATTGTCTGACAAAGGTTAGGTCTATTACCTTAAAATTTGATCACATTAGTTTAGCAAATAGTCTCCTAAAATAGAACAATAACATTTCAATCGGAGTTCTAGCATTTGAATTCCAACTCGACAAACTAATACAAAAAAGGTTTATTCATGGTTTTTAAGAGGATTGAGAGAGAAGAAAGAAGGATGGATTTCGAGTGAGTGGAAAACCTGAAGATGGGGGTCTTTTATAATATTGAAGAGTTGGGTCTGATAGATGTGACTTTCGGGAACATGTCCCCGGAGAGTTGTTTCACAACAATCACTTATGTTTGAAACAAGTATGTTCATTTGATACCCTAAAAGAATGGACAAAACCATTTCGAAGAAACCATGTCATGTACATTGTTGAACTGTTTTGTTCAAACTTTCTTATTGGCTTAACCTAACATAATAGATTCATGGTTCAAAAAGATTATAGTCAACTCTAAATCACAGCCCACAAACCCTACGAACATTGACCCGGTCCGTCCGACGAATACGCTAGGTCGAACAATACATCCCCTGCCCCCTCCCCCCCCAACCCACATGTGGAGCCCAAACCATCATACAAGTCTTGGACTTAATTATATCTAGTTCCTCCTTTACCATTTTTAACAATATAGAACTTCCCTCATTCTTCATTCCACCTCTTAAGTACCATATATTACCATTTTTAACAATATAGAACTTCCCTCATTCTTCATTCCACCTCTTAAGTACCATATATTACTATAATAAATTATACATACTTGAAGAAACTTCATTTCCAAAGTGTTAGGCTTCTTTAATTGAAGTGTAAAGTTATGAACTAGTCTATTTGGTGATTAAGGATGTAAAAAATATCATTATATGCATGATTTTCATAATTTGCACAATCCATCAGACACCGATGTATACAAATGTCAAAGACTCAAAATGCACATAAATTCACATCATACTCCTATACTGTATTTTGTATGGTAATTTACTAATTAGTAATAGTTCACATCACACGGTCGATATTTCGTCACCACACAATAAACTTATATGTAATATGGCTATATGATAATTTAACACATTTCTTGCATGATTATTAGCTTGGCTCTTCAAAATTATTAAACAGCCCTTCTAAATGATCGATGTTGACTACATGCATGTCTCACATCAATTCATGCCACTAACTTGCACGTTCATTAGCTTCTGGTTGAACCTAATTAGTTCAAGAGGTGCTACGCACGTCCATCAAAATTTTAAGACCTGATCCCAAATCGGTTAAGACCGTTAAAAGTATGAATATTCGGAATGATGTAAAGTTTGTAACTGATTTTAAGAAATTTGTAAGAGCTTCGGTCCCAAATGAACAATGTTATATGGGAAACACATATGTCCTGACCATTATAATCATACTGTAAAAACTTAATTTCAACAGATTAATATTCAGATTATTACATTATTAATATCGTTCTTTTTAGGTAGTTCGGCCCGGATATTATTTCAATATTTCAACGTTCACCCAGAGTATGGTTTACAATATCTTGGCTGTGCATGTATAAAATTATACCTAATGCATTATTCAAAATGATGATACGTGTCTTAATGTTGAGAAACGATGGGATCTTTTCTTCTAAGATCAATGGTAGTTCAATTATAGTGGAAAATAACATTAGAATCCCCAACATGCACTATTTGCACAAATGCCCTCATCATTTGAAACTTTATAGATATCTCTCAAAATGGTACGTTGATTCGACATCCATATGAATATTTCAAAGAAAAAGACTGAAAAAAAAAAAACATAGAATTTAATTATGTTCTCTTCCCTTTGGATAAACACTAAGTAATACAAACTTTTAAGGATAAGTTCCATCCTAGACTTCCCACGTATTTATAAGCTAGTACAATGATACCACGACTGTGAAGTAATGAAAACAGTAGTATTTGACTATTGAATAAAGTGAGGTTCTTTTTTTGTTATTTTCTCCAAAATAAAATTACGAATTCATGACTATTTTTGAATTTATCAAAGGCAGTAAAAGGGGTGATTCATTTACGCCATACTCAGATGATATAATTTACTTTCTCCATTAAAATAGTATATGGTGTAACATCCAGTCGTAAAAGTGGAAAAATAAATAGACTACACTTTCCACATAAACAAAACGTGGCAATCGTTAAGAGCCGACTCTTAAATTTTCAAATCTTTGTGGTGCACTTTGCAGATACACAAAATTTCCTGGAGTTGACCCAAAATTTCACTTCCCATTTTAAAATTCTAACAAAATAATTGAAATTATACCAATATTCTAAAAAGTGGTAGGTCTCATCAAGATTAACAAGTAAAACACAATAAAATATTTGTTCCAACATAACTATTTGGTACATACACAACTCATATATATTGTTCATGCCTAGCACTTCCTCTTCCACATTTTCTCTGATCAATCAATGTCTTGTTTTTACAGAAGATAGAAGAAAACAAATACTGGTTCAGAAAGAGCAAATTGTTGCCTTTAAACAGTTCAAATTCAAACTGCTAGTAGCTGAAAAAGAAGGTATAAAGAAAGATACCGTTGCTCACTTTTTTGTAACTGCCTTTGCTTCATCACAGAGTTTTAATCTGCTTTATCTTTTCTGCATCTCTTAAATCAAGAATTTGAAGCCATTTTCCCGGGTTGTTTTGTCTAATGTACACCATTCAAACATGTCACACTTTTTATAACAATGTTCCATATTCTTGATCCTGGTCTGTTTCTGTATATGTACTAGTTTTCTTGACTGTTCTCTACAAATGCCGTCTCTGCAGATTACGTTACGAGAAGATCACGAAATGTTGAATCCTGATGAGAGTGATGATATGGGGTATGATCCTTCAGGTTCGTCTGCTGATCACCGGTCTATACATAGCAATGACTCGTTCGCCTACTCCAGGACTAATTCGGAGGTGTCAGCGTTCACTGAGCACACTGATGACACGGATGTTGCTTCTCCGTACAGCTGGCAGGGGCTGAAGTCTCCGGCTCGTCTAGCTCTTTCCAGATTGGGGATGAGGCAGCAGAAGGATGGATTGGATGGAGAGATTATGGAATTAGGTGAGTTTTTCTCATTGTTTCTCGTCCAATTGGCCTGATTAAGGCTTTTCGAACATTTTACTGTCGTTTTTATGTATTTCCTTTAGAAACTGTGTCAATGTGGATACAAGTCTTCAGGATTTATGTCAACAGTTTCGGTTTATAATGAATTGCTTTCGTTTACAGAGCTGGAATTGATGAAGGAGAGATTCTCAAGGCTTTTGTTAGGAGAAGACATGTCTGGAGGTGGGAAAGGCGTGTCCACTGCTGTGACGATTTCAAATGCCATAACGAATCTCTACGGTAATAGTTTTCGCCATTTTCAAAAGTGTTTTATCGTGCCAGTCGATTTTCTTTCTTCATGAGTTCATGTGTTTTATGTGACAATGCAGCTTCTGTATTTGGTCAACACCAGAAATTAGAACCATTGCATCCTGAGAAAAAAATGATGTGGAAGAGAGAAATGAATTGCTTCTTATCTGTGTGTGATTACATTCTTGAATTTAGTCCTACATTACAGACTTTAGCTGATGGAACTACTATTGAGGTAAGAAGTTGAATCCTTACTCAGATCTTATTGTTCTCGGTATACGGTTTTCTTCATGATCATAATACAGTAGAACTTCTGCTTTCAGGTTATGACAAGCAGGCCAAGATCAGATATTCACATCAACCTCCCTGCCTTGCGAAAACTCGACGCAATGCTCCTGGTAATAGGCCTAAAAATCATACTTTTTCTTGAGTTTATTGAAGTGCTGCGTACAAATACTGATAAACTTGTTCTCTTACCTGAATTAACAGGATACTTTGGAAAGCTTCCAAGATTCCGAGTTCTGGTATGCCGAAAAGGGAAGCATATCAACGAATTCAACGTTTTCAGGATCATTTCGGAAGTTAGTACAGCCGCAGCCTGAACGGAAGGATGAGAAGTGGTGGTTACCGGTTCCTTGTGTGCCCCAAGACGGCCTCACTGAGAAATTCAAACGACACTTGCGCCAGAAGCGTGATTGTGCAAACCAAATTCATAAAGCTGCAATGGCAATCAACGCTTCCATCCTTTCCGAGATGCAAGTGCCAGAGTCTTACCTATCGTCCCTTCCCAAAAGCGGGAAAACATGCGTTGGAGACGCAATCTACCGGAACATGTATAATGCGGAGAAATTTTCTCCAAATCAACTTCTTGACACTCTTCACATAAGTTCGGAGCATGGGGCGTTGGAGCTCGCAGATAAAGTGGAGGCCTCAATGTACACGTGGAGGCGAAAGATGGGATTGACTCATTCGAAGTCATCGTGGGAGATGGTTAAGGATCTCATGTCAGATGTGGACCGGACTGACAAGAATCATGTGCTGGCGGAGAGGGCGGAAACACTGTTGTTCTGTTTGAAGCAAAGATATCCTGCACTTTCTCAGACTACATTGGATACTAGCAAAATTCAAGACAACAGGGTGAGTTTTTCAACAAGTTAATGAATTTTTCGACTTTATCGATTCTGGTGGAACAGAATGTTAGACTGATGTTCATTGTTGAATGTTATTGTTTGCAGGATGTAGGACAAGCAGTGCTGGAGAGCTATTCAAGAGTGTTGGAAGGTTTGGCATTCAACATTGTTGCTTGGATAGATGATGTGTTCTTTGTAGATAAAAGCATGAAAAGCCAAGTTTAGTTTTGAGTTCTTAGTTTAAGACTTTTTGGATATTGGAGATGTCAAATTTATCTATGTTATAGATCTCTTGGCCATGTTCTGATCAAAGAGTATGTAGTAATTTCTTGAATTGTACAGTAAGAGGACTTTCGATTGAATCTGCCATATGGAAATTTTGTACTAATACAGTACTATACAACCCGTCCTCAATGTTGATACAATACTGTACAATTCTGCGACATGGATGTTGATACAAAATTTCCATGTTGATACCTCAAACTTCGATTGAATCTGCCACTTGGATGTTGATACAATTCTGAAACCATTCAAACCACAATTTTGTGCCCTCGAAAGCACTGTTTGAGGCCCTTGAACATAGACCGATTATACTTTTAGGAAAAGGACATAAAACCATCTCGGACCTGAAAATGTCCGGGGAGTATGTGTATGTAGGCACGGACCTCTCCACAGTGGACATGTGTCCAACGATAATGACATCCATCACCAAGAATCTATAATTATGCTCACTTTCTCAAGTGATCAGATAGGTTCTGCAACGTATCTTCTGACTAACAATATTATTATCTCTTTTATCCCATTGAGGGTCTAGAGCTATTCAGATCGGAACTCAAGCGTAAAAAGTCTCTCCGACCTGACACAGACATACCAGCGGAACAATAACACCACCCCTCCCAAGTGATTGCATGTCTTGAGGGACATTCTCTAAGGAGCATCAATACATAATCCATAACGAGTTGATGGGTAAGGAAATGTGAAGTAGTTTTTGCTGTGCTTTTGCCCACATCACTTCAGAATGCGAAGCACGTTGGATGCTAGTTTAAATTGAACAATAGATGCTTGAGCTCAATACGCAGCCGCGCGATAAGCACATAGCGAACTATTCTTTCGCCTTTTACTAAAGAATACCGTGTGCTTGTCGCTTTAAAGTGGCATACGATAATTTTTGGAGGGTTGTTTGGCTTAGCTAGAACATCCCACTAGTTCAGTTTAAGGTTTGCTACTGAAAATTTCTTTGGAGTTCAGTTTTTATGTTGTTAGAATTATTTTGTTGGCTCTTCTTATTTATCTCTTATGGAAACTCTTATGATATGATGGTACCTTGAGGCTTGAGACATGCTCCAGTCACTAACCATGTAAGGAAAGGCCAACAACATAGCTCTTTAAGAAAGAGCAGCATAAAATGATAAGAATCAAAACATTGTTGGAACTAAGGAACCAAAGATGTCAACTAAACAGACAATACATAAGAACCAAAAATGTAAACTAAACAGACATCACATAATATAATGCCTAAAGATTAGAGATACCATTCAGACTGTTAGATAATAAGGTTATATACATGTATACCATTATATTGGTTTCTTGTATTGAGGAAATAGGATTGTAGAGTAAGGTGGCTGATACTTGCTGAGAATCGAAGACTATTTAGAAACATAGAAAGGAGGTATTCGTCGAGGTTCAAGCTAGAAAATGTTCGGTTAACTTATCCCACATGGCTTTGGTGTGTAAGGCGTTGAATTAAGATAGTATAATATTCATGCGAAGGCATTGAGCTACATACTTACCTGGACGGGTTCAATGGGTGATCAAGAAGGCCCATGGACTAGGGTGGTGACCTCCATTGCACTTAGGAGGGGTGCCAACCTATGGTCGGCCCAAGTGGTCGAGCCAACGTCATAATTTGTTGCTGAGGGGGCCTGCGTTCGCGCGGCCCCTGCCCAATTTTAGTGAAAAGTTGTTCCGGTGATAACCTAATTTTAACTATATTGTTAAGAGTCTAAGAGAGAAACTGATTTTTGATTGCTTGATTGATAAGCCAGTAAGGCAGAGTCATTTTAGCTTAAATAGCTTGAATACAAAGGCTGGTAATCACAGGCTACGACAGCCGTTCTTTTATCTCGAACGTATACTTGAAATGTAATATGGCTAATAAATAGAAAGCAAAATGCGACTTTAACTTAAATGGCCAAATCCCACCAAGAATAGCCAAAATGGAACTAGCGTCCGTGTCATTCCTCATTAGTCATAGCAGACATAGCCAAAATGCTACTGCAACATTGTTTCTCTTCACCATACGTCTGGATAGTATATTCACAGGAACAAGTACAATGGCTCCATCATTAGTCATAGCAGACATAGTTCTTGTAGTTCTGTCCGCAGATCAACTTGTTTCTTCAGTAATGACACATGAAAAGCTGGATGGATTTTACTTCCAGCAGGTAGTAACAATTTATAGGCTAAATCTCCAATCCTTTCAATCACCTGAAAAGGACCAGCAAATTTAGGACTCAACTTCCACACATTGCTGCTTCTTATTGAGCTCTGCCAATAAGGCCTTAATTTCAAACAAACCCAATCTCCCACTGCAAAACTCCTCTCAGACCTATGCTTATCAGCCAATACTTTCATCCTTTGCTTTGAGAGCTCCAAGTTGAGCTTAACCTGCTGTAGTATTTCATTTCTATGCTTAGCCCATTCCTCCACTCCTACAAATATGTTCTCCATAGTAAAATATCCCATAGATGGAGGAACATATCCAAATAAAACCTCAAATGGAGACATTCCCAAAGCTGAGTGATAATTAGTATTAATACCACCACTGTGCCATGGGTAACCAAGTCTTCCATTTAGTGGGAGCATGTCCACACATGCATCTCAAGTAGTTCTCCAGGCTTTGGTTGACTCTCTCAGTCTGACCATCTGTCTGGGGATGATAGGCCGTGCTCATGAGTTGAGAAATGTGCAGCAATTTCAACAACTCCTTCCAAATATGACTGGTAAAGACTTTATCTCTATCAGACACAATAGACTTAGGAAGCCCATGCATCTTGCAAATTTGATCCAAAAATGTAGTAGCCACAGTACTGGCAGTAAATGGATGAGTTAAGCCCACAAAGTATGCAAACTTGGTGATCTATCCACTACTACCAAGATAGTATCATAACCATGTGACTTGGGTAACTTTTCTATAAAATCCATAGTCACATGTTCCCAAGCTTGTTGTGGTACATACAAAGGTTGTAACAAACCAGGTGATCTGACATTTTCACTCTTACACTGCTAACATACAACACACTCTCCCACCACACTAGCAACTGACATTCTCATTCCAGGTTATAAGAATATCTTGCAGATTCTCTGATAGGTTGCCATAACTCCAGAATGCCCACCTTCAATGCCCATGTGCATAGCCTGAATCAACTTTCCGCTGATATCTCCACCAGTTCCCACATACCACTTACCTTTATACCTGATCAGTCCATGATGGAAAGTATAGAGGCTCAAATTGTAACTGGGTATAGTGGCTTTGAAGGATGATTTCAGCAGCTAAATCATCACCCTCATAGCTATTACTCAGCTCACTCATCCACTGAGGTTGAGTAACATAAATAACATATATTTCTTCACTACCATCTTGTATTTCCCTTCTAGACAAAGCATCAACAACTTTATTCTGAGGGCCCTGCTTATACTCAATATTGTACTCAAATCCCATCAATTTAGTCATGAATTTATGCTGCACTGGAGTGGAAATCTTCTGCTCAGTTAAGAAATTCAGGCTCCTCTGATCAGTTCTAATCACAAATGGAGCATGTAGCAAATATGCTCTCCATTTTTCCACTGCAAGTAGTATAGCCAAAAATTCTTTTTCATATATAGACAATCCCAAATTTTTAGGACCCAATTCCTTGCTTACAAAAGCCAATGGGTGACCATCTTGCATGAGCACAGCTCCCAACCCATAGACACATGCATCAGTTTCTACAACAAACTGCTTAGCAAAGTCTGGTAACTGAAGTATATGAACCTGACACATAGCTTCCTTCATCAACTCAAAAGCTGCTTGTGCCTCTTCACTCCACTTGAATTGTCCCTTTTTGGTCAATGCAGTCAAAGGCCTGGCTTTAGCTCGATAGTTAACACAGAACTTCCTGTAATAACCCATCATTCCTAAAAATCCTCTCAATGCCTTAAGAGTAGTAGGTACAGGCCATTCTTTGATGCATCTGATCTTATTAGGGTCAACTGCCACTCCTTGACCACTAATAATATGGCCCAGATACTCCACTTGATCAACTCTAAGCACACACTTAGATTTTTTAGCAAACAATGTATGCTACCTTAACAACTCAAAGACCTGATGCAGGTGCTCTCTATGTGTGTTCACATCCTTGCTATAAATGAGGATGTCATCAAAAAATACCAGAACAAAGTCACCTAAATATGGTCTGAAAACATCATTCATCATAGCAAGGAATGTAACTGGTGCATTTGTCAATCCAAAGGGCATTACAGTGAATTCATACAATCCACTTCTAGTGACAAAAGCTGTTTTATCAATATCATCAGGTTTCATCCTCACTTGATGATACACTGCCCTCAAATCCACCTTAAAATATATCTGAGCACCATGTAACTCATCAAGTAGATCATCAATTAGTGGTATTGGATCATTATTCTTCACTATGAGTGAGTTTAATTTCCTGTAGTCAACAAAAAACCTCCATGATCCATCCTTCTACTTCACCAGTAATACATGACTTGAATAAGGACTTTGGCTAGGTTGAATAACTCCCATCTTCAACATTTACTGCACTAATTTTTCAATTTCCATTCTCTGCATGTAGGGATACCTATAAGTTCCCTGCTTAAAAGGCTCCACTCCAGGTTTCAGCTTAATTTCATGGTTACAAGACCTCATTGGTGGTAAAGCCTTGGGTTCCTGAAAAAATATCATGGTACTGCTGTACCAATTCTTTTACCACATACACCATCTTGTCACCTACTTCACTCTCCTCCACAGAAGTAACCATGCAAAAACAACTGAATACCATTTTATTCTTCTTGTTAAACAAGTTGTGCAACTTGATCCCTGTCATCAGCTTGACAGACACATTAGACTGAATGCCAGGAACTAATACAGGCTTACCCTTGACTCTGAATGTAATAGATGGTAATTCATAGTCAAACAACACTGGGGGTAAAGTTGCTGAGGGGGCCTGCGTTCGCGCGGCCCCTACCAATTTCAGTGTAAAGTTTTGCTCATTCACCTTTTGTGGTTGATTGAACCGATATTTTTCATCTTCTGTTAATTGAACAAATAAAAACCGATTCATTAAGTTCTAGTTGAGCCTTGAACAATATGCAGCTCATCCTTGTCATTTGCTACTTGGTGCGGAGGTGATTAGTCACGGGAGTAGTGAAAACAGAACCTGTGTTAACCTTAATTTACTATCAATACTCGTCTGTTTCCTCAATGAATTCAATTATAAACCCGATTCTGTAAGGTAACTCATGTGTTGTGTTGCAGGTTTCATTCTTGTGTTGTCAGTTTCAGGTATCACCATTGGTGTTTAATCCATGACATTGATCAACACTTCTAGGCTTCTGTTGCTATCGATTTAGAAATGAAATATACCGTTGTGTTTGAACATAAGTCGGTACAATCATGAGCTCATTCACTCGTTTCTTTTTCTCTTGGGGTGATCAGTTTAATAAAAGCTTTGGCTTGCAGAGTAATAAAGCTCAATTTCATAAGTCCACGATATAAAGACAAGTTACAACAGGAAAGGTGTAAGAACTTGCCAATCTGTGAATTGATCTGTGTGTAAATGGAACATTTAAGGTGTCTTCCTCCTGAATTGGACCATGAACCTTGGTATGAGTCGAGCTAATAGTTGTTGGACTCGATTCTTGTCAAAGTATACATACATGTGATGGTGCGTATTATCAGGTTATCCTCTACGTACTTGAGTACATTGGGGTGGCAATCAATTGGACAAAATAATAATAAGACTACAACAAATACCATCTAAGCAGGAGTGATGATTACACTTCTTTCTACATAATTATGTATGCTCATTGCATTCACTGGATTGGTATACATAACACGACTTCGGTCTACAGGTGCCCGATATGCTTGCAATCATTGTTTCCCTGTCATGTTTAATATGGAAGCACTCCAATCCAAACATTTTAATCTGTTCAATTAGTCCTACTGGCTCCAATCTCCATATGACAAAACTTTTAAGATATTTATCCTACATCATATGTGGACACATGCCAAACATAAAGATATGGATAAAAATGCACCAAGTAGGCCTCTAGTTCTTTATCTTTGCGCTTGGGGCAATGACGCAGCTAGTGAGGTACTAACCGAGGCGCGTCTATTGCTGGTTGAAAACTATTTCCAAACCCCCTCTTGGGCCTAGGTTCGCCCTTGGCCTTCGAGAATTTTTGGAAGGGCTCTCTTTCGAGGTTAAGCCCTGCAAATTTAGTTGAAATCTTCTCTGCTTTCTACAGATCACATATTATCAATACAATCACTTAGAAAGGAGTAGAAAAGAGGCCTTTGGTCCATTTGCAAACTCAAACCTTTCTTGGCCTTTTGGGTTAATCAAGTCTAGTATCTCTTCTTATCAGTTTAATATCTAATATGTAGCTCGTTGTACTATTGCTAATATTTGGTATGTATCTGATATCTCCTCACTTCTCTTCATTGAGTAGTGGAAGATGACTAGCAAAAGGGAGCCCTTCCATTCATCTATATCGCACATTACTAACAATCACTTTTGCTCATATCAATTTTAATACTATAAGTAGCTTTATCTTCCACATCCTTGCCACATGAATTATCATCTTGAATCAAATGACTCCATCTTGGCATATCAAAAGGCACTCTTGGTTGAGAAATCTCTTTCCTACTCGGCTCCAGTTCCACCATCTTATTGATTCTACCGTATTAAAACTTTCAAATGCTATTAGTGAGTCTGATATCTGCCTTAAGATCAGATAGATTGATCCTTTCATGTTCAGAACATCTACTCCCTACACAGCCAAAGCCTAAAGGACACTCTTGCTCTTGCTTCAGAAAACAATGTTGCCTTCTCATTCCGAATATATGGTCTGGACGATATTCGTTTTGGAAGATTAAGGGACCCTTTTCTGCAAATGACAAAAAAATTATGAGTTTATCTAAAGCAAGTGAGATGTGTTTTGTAGATCATCATTATACTCTATTATCCCATAATGCTAATAGAGAGAACATTTTCCAGAAGAGGAAGGATAAAACGGGACTGGGGTTCGCCCTAAAACTCATACCTTTCTCGGCCTTTTGGCCAAGATCAAGTGTAGTATCTGTTCTTATCAGTTTAATATCTGATATGTAGCCCATTGGGCTACAACGATATTAATCTTATTTTTGCAGGGGAAAGTGTCCAATGTGTAGCTTGCTGCATGGATCCTTTAAGTGTCGCTCATGCGTTGCACTATTGCACGAGCCTGGCACACCCTGCCCAATTCAGTGTATCTTTCTATCTTATTATGTTAAATTTTAATTTCGACTTTACTCTTGACAAGCATGTATCTCTTGTTGCCTATTTGCCAAAGGTATCATCTGTCATTGAGTAAAATGAAATATTCCCAATATTTTGATAATTGTTGAGAGAAATAGAATTGAGTTTATTTTAATGAGTATGTATTTATTGAAGAGATAGAACAATAACCTCAGTTTCTTCATTTTACTTGAGTAGAGTTGTTTTTTTTGTAAGTGCCTAAGACCCGTCTGCTGTGGCGGCTTGTTTTTTCGGTTGTGGCGTGCCGACTGCAGGAGCCATGACAAATTGGCGCGACCGATGAAAATTGAAAATCGGTCGCAGCCTTTTTTTATGATTGTTTTTAATAAATTCAATTTTAAATAATAATTGAATATTGGTACGAATAACAACTATATTTTCAAATAGATACGAATAACGTCTATATTTGTTCTAAAATGGTGTTTTATTATTGAATTGAGAAGGACACAGTACAACTTAATACAACTTTTGAAAATGAAAATAACAAACTTGTACGGAATTTGAAACTACAACAGACAAACATAAAAATCATTTAATTGTACTGCTTCAAGACTCATCCCCAAACTCCTGGTCAAAAACCCTGTACACCTTCCTTTGGCCCGGGGTCATATCAGTTGGGTCGATACCGGACAAGGTGAGATACATTTACAACCTTTGAGTGCAAGCCAAGTCGACATTGGTCTGGTTAGTTGCCGCTTCTATCTGTAGATGTTTCTCTTCTTTTCTTTTGAAGAACGCCAACCTCCTCTGCTCTATCTCTATCCTCTGTTGCTAGTGTTGCAGTTGTGTAGCAAAAGCATTCTTGAACTCAGCTAAGTCACTGCCAGAGGAGTTTGAAGAAAGGCCACTTTTCCTATGTGCCTATGCCCTATCCGACCCATGGACGCTCCTTGAAGTCATCACTACTTTGACTCATGCGCACTTTCTTCCCCGAGTTTCCTTCCGTGTCTTCACCTTCCGCATCATGGAGTTCAAAACATGGAATTGGATCTTCCTTTGGACCGGTGTAGTTCATCTTCGTTTTTCACTGTTGATAATCTTTCTTGGCATGCCAACAGTGCATTAGGTTGAAATCTTTACCTTGTTTATGATTCATTGTGTAGATGTGTTTGGCGTACTTGATGACATCGTCATCGTTAGTACCACTCCGAACTCATTGCACTCACCCATTAATTAACACATTAATTAACACATGGCTTGATACGATTCCAGCGGCCACGAAGAGAGCTACCAGTTCATGGTTTGAGCTCAAAAGTCGAGTCCTTCCTTGCCTCATTGCACATCTTTATGACGTGCTTAGTGAATGAACCTCACATTCGTACCAACACATGGATCCTCACTAACCTCCATGAACATGTCGATTAGAGCGAGCTCCTCTTCAACCGAGAACTTCTTTGGACCGGTCTCCTAGGCTGCGCCTTCCACTTCTTCCCCGGGAACGTTCTTTCCCTTTCCCCTCGATGATCCATCCTTTGCTTTCCCTTTGACTTTCGATGCAGCCATCTTCCCCTTTCCTCGAATTGGCAGCTGCACCGGTGGAGGTTGTATCCAGGACGGTTTTCTGCGATCCCTCATAACCTTCCGGACAGAATACATCTTGGGAGTTGAAATGATGTTATGGTTCATTTGGATTGTTGTTTGGATTGGTGGATGATTCCGAACTGTGGTAGCTCATACTGCTGAACATTTGCTTGATTTCAGCCGGATCTTTGTCTGCCAACCAAGCAGCGATATTCGGATTCATTTTGATTTTTGTTAGTGATTATAAGAGTGTTTTAAGTTTAATAGAGAGAAAGAAAGAGTGTGTGGAGGTGTGAAGATTGAAGTGAAAATAATCGTCTATTTATAGATCCCGAAAAAATATGACCGTTTATAGACGTTGGAGTATTTTATATTTTTTAATAATAAATCAAATACATGTAAAAAAAATAGAAAAGGTGGCCGGTCCTGTGTGTCCTAGCCATTGGAGTATTTTAGCAACCGATGGAGTTGCGGAGCAGCAGCGGTTGCTCAGCATCCGCTCACAGTGGACGGTATCGGTCGCGGCGGATTTAACGGCCGTCCACAGTGGACGGTCTAAGAGAATGAGGCCTCTTCCAAAAATTGACGGGCAGCCCACCAATGTAGGGCAGGACACTATACGTCATTAGTGAGTCGCCTAAGTACCCCCGACAGGACGAGTTAACCCATCACATAATCACTCACCTGTAAGTTTCCATCATATAATCACTCGCCTTAGTTTATAAGTTTCCATCCCATTCTCTCAGCTGTCTTCAAGGATGTGGAGAACATGGAAAATCTCACCCTGCAGTTCACAATCACATTTCATCTACGACTTCATCAACAAACCAAGAAATATAGACAAGCGGAAGTGAATTGCTACAACTTTATCTATTTGTTTTCATAGTTCAAATACATTCTTCATCACCTTAGTTATATTTTATACTACAATTCAATTTAAATCAGTTTAATCCAGTTAAATTTATATAGAGGTAGACAACGAACCGAACATTTTGACAAAATTATTGTTCGTTCGTTCGTATGCATGTTCGGTTCGTGTTCTACGAACATTACAAATTAATGTTCATGTTCGATTCGATATTTTTCAATTGTTCGTGTTTGTGTTTGATTCGCAAGTTCGGCTCGTTTGTATTCAACAGTTCGGTTCGTTTGCGTTCGATTGTTCGTTTATGTTTAAAAAATTATAAATTATAAAATTTACAATAAATTAATATACTACAACATCATAAACTACAACAATAAATTTTAAATGGTAAATTATAAGCCTAAAATACCATAATTTTCATAATGAATTTTCATGTAATCTAAATGTATAAGGAAATATATTTAATTATGTATGTTCGCGAACACTCGATAATGAATAAAAATGTTTGGTTCGAAATAACTCAAACATGTTCGGTTCGATCAACACGAACACGAATTGGGCCGAAGGAAGTACTACATTCTAGAGGCTTTAGAAATGGCTCCGTGTTGAAAATTGTAATCGTACTAATTTTGTAATTTTAAGAAGTAATAAGCTAAAAGAGCAGAATCCAATTTTCATAAGTCATAACCAATTATGTAATTTTACTACAGAACCTTCACTTTCAACTACTTTGTCTAACCATTTCTCTACTTATAAGCCCCAAGCTTACCCTCTTCACATAAATCTTCCATTCACTTCATTAATACCTGCTTTCCTTCTTTGCAGATCCGAAACCCACTTGCGATTTTGGTAAGAAACCTTTGTTTTAACTTTAATTCTGTGTAATCATGCTTTAATAGCTCAATTCTTGATAAAGACTGTATTTTTATTCCATTTCTAGCTCGGATTGTATCTAATTTGCTAGTTTTGCTGGTTGTATAGAACCCATCTGATGCAAAACCTATAGTTGATACTTGATAGGTGATGTGCTTATTGTATTAAATAAAAAAAGCTGTTTCAAGCCTTAATTAGTTGATTTACAGTAATATTTAGTCGTAAAAATCGTGTCTTTATATGAAATTTTGGTTATATTTGCTTTAATTCCTTGTATGTAAGGACTTTAAGTCTTCAATTGATGTTCTTTGTTTTAATTTATTGGTTCTAGTACTGTTGGGCAATCAATTCTGAGTGTTTTGGCTATAATTGGAGATGGATTATCGGCGAGACAACGGGTATTCTAGTGGCAATGTGGTGCAAATTCTTGCTGGTAATTTGGCAAGTGGGGCAAATGAGAATTGGGGTTCTTTTGCGAACGATCAGGCCATGTGGGCGACTGAGGATGACTATGGAGCGTGGAATCGAGAAGCCTCGGTTGACACCAATCCAAACTCGAATTATGATGGGAGGCTACAGCAATCGCAGTCAGGAAGTGAGCCGCCAAATAAAAGGAGTAGAAATGCTCAAGCTCCTGATTTACAGACGTCCAACCGATCAAAGGCAATTGGGAAAATGTTCTACAAAACTAAGTTATGTTGCAAGTTCCGAGTAGGCACTTGTCCGTATATCACTAACTGTAATTTCGCACATAGTATCGAGGAATTGAGGAAACCACCTCCGAATTGGCAAGAAATTGTTGCTGCACATGAGGAAGACCGTGGAGTTTCATCTGAGCCGAGGGAGGAGTTTCAAATACCTATATTGGGGGTTACTGATGACACTCAGAGGTCCTATAAAGGGAGGCATTGTAAGAAGTTCTATACTGAGGAAGGATGTCCATATGGTGAGAACTGCACTTTCCTCCATGATGAGCAGTCGAAAGCCCGAGAAAGTGTTGCTATTAGCTTGGGCCCTGGTAGTGGTGGGAGTTACGGGGGCAATGACAATGGATCGAACTTAAAGCCCTCAAATTGGAAGACCAGGATATGTAACAAGTGGGAGCTTACAGGGTATTGTCCCTTTGGAAGCAAGTGCCATTTTGCTCATGGTGCTGCAGGTACAGTAATCTCATCTATTTATGCTCTGAGAAGGATTTTGAATGTATATTGTAAGAACATATAATGAAAATTGTGCACTGGTTGCGTTATATTAGTGTTTTCTTCTGTTTATTGATTTTTGTGTACAGCATATATTAGCATATTAGGTACCATGAGATCTGAATCGTGGTCTATTCAAAGTTTCTAACTTTTTCTCACCCTTGTGGGTGTTTCCCATTCCCCATAAATTTTCCCTTCTTTTGGAATTGCAGTATTTGCACAATATTTAGTCAGTGCTTCGGAGGATAGTCAAGGACCTACTTGTATTCACTCAATGATCAAAAAACCAGAAACTTTTTGCTCCTAGATATCCTTGAATTGGTATCAGTTTAGCTGTTTAAGTAAGATTTTTGGTAGGTATGGCGTGTGTAAGTTAAGTGTGATCATTTCACATTGTTACCTCCACTCTAAATTATCTTTGTTTATGTGGCATGTTTAAGTTAAGTGTGATAATTTCATGTATTAGAGCCTTAGACCCTGTACCTCTTATCATTCTTTTTGTTCATGGAATATTTAACAGTGCACCTTTGGGATTGTTTGTAACTGACAAATTGACCTGATAGCGTTGAGCATCTGTTCCTTGTCGAAAATTTTGTTCTCCCTTGTAAACAATCGCCACCTTGGGTTTTGGCTACCATGCAACCACTACACTGTGCTTGAGATGAGCTGTTTTGGGCAGGACTGTTTTGTAACTCTTTAAGTATTAATGCAGCTTATTTTGTTTTCTTTGTAAATCTTGACTTACATCTGTATCTATGAATATGTTATATCATGAGTGCATACATGTCGTGTTCCTCTTGTTGTTTGGTGGTATAAAATGGAAAGGTTCTTTCTTGTTAGCTGATGTGATGTCAGTAAATAGTTAGAAACCAACTAAAAAGATAGTTGAACTTATCCCCAGAATTTACATTATTTCAAGTATGACTTTGCTTCTGTTCCTTTTCTCTCTTTCGGATGATATTTGTTTCGTAAGATGCATTTCCAAGTTTGGGATAACCTTGAAACTTCATTCAACAGAACTACATCGTTATGGTGGAGGACAGCTGGACTCGGAGGTTAAAGATGCTTCGACTCCTGATGGCAAACAAGGAGCACTTCAGGCTAAAGCTTCAGTAGATACTGTTCTTGCTTCCGTACCTCATGTACCTGACAATTTCCATATGGGAATCCCATCACAGAGGCTGTCAAACGCTATTCAAAAGACGGGAAGAGGTCCTAATCAGAAATGGAAGGGCCCTGACAAAATTAGCAAGATATATGGTGACTGGATTGATGACCTCTAAATCTAAGTATGCTTTTACTATCTCCTTGTTGAGAAGACTGATACTACTTAGTATCATATCTTGTTGTTGTACTAGTCTACTAGATTAGAATGCTCGGATTATCTTTGTTTACTTTGGTCCGTTTTTCTGCTCATGGTCTGGAGTTTAAGGATTATCCTTGTAATTTTGCATCAAGTAAGTAGGGAGGGATGTACTTCTGTTGATGCAAGTATTTATGTTAAATTAGTCCATCTGTCGGAGCCGGACATGTCTGTTACTCATTTAGTCATTTATGCATCAATAATGTTTTGAGGCAACCTCCATCTCTGATACATTCCGGTTTATACTCTTGAGTGATTTTCTTTTTGCACGCTCAACTCTTACTACAGCTTCTCTGTGAATAAGGTTTACTGATTATGGTTTACATCTTAGGACCGTTTTCCTGATTACTGATGCCATGGAATAGAACTAGTGCATGTGCTCTCTGTCGAATGCATAGACAGAAAGATAATATATACATCTGTGTATTGGCTTAACAAAGGTAGACGATGGACTGAAGGTACTATTCTACCTGAAACTTATGAAAGAGCAAGGAGAGTTCTATTAGGTACATAAAGAGAACAGAAGATTTGCAAATCAATCTTGAGTTGTTAAACATGTGGTGTGGTCATTGTATGATACTAATACATGATTAATTAGAGGTTTGGGAATTGGATGAGTGATGCCCTAATCTTGGACAATTTATGTCATTTCCCATCCTAAAATAGTTCATCTCATCTAACATCGTTGTTCCCTGCTCTGCATGCTGCTCAGTAGGTTTTGAATCCTTAGGCACACGCCGCACACCTGACCTGACACATGAAAAACAGGGAAATGAGGCGATTGAGATCAATTAAAAACTCATCCGCGTAGCAAGAATGCCAAAGATTTAAAGATGGGAACAAAAACTGCGCACATATTAATCAAGCATTACATACAACATCAACTGACCAAGTATCATGAATGCCATATATTAACCTATCCTCCACAATGCAAATTAGCTATGCCATATATTAACCTTTTACTAAAAAATACTGTGTGGTCGTTGCATTTATGCAGCATACTCCAATTTTGGAGGGACTTTTCCTCATGGAAAAATTCCTTACAGTCCAGTATTAACTGTTAACAATTTTACAAATTTTATTTCGTTTTATTTAGCCTAAACTTCTTCACAGGTCTGCTCCACTAATAGGAATGGAGCCAAATCCTCACTAGCTTGGGTCATATTGATATTATGAAGCTCCACTACCAAATCGTTCTTGCGGTTGGAGAGGGATCAAAAGACCAGCCAGATGTAGGATGAGGCGAGTTGGAGGAGGAGAGAAAGAGTTTTCGGGTTTGAGTTTATGACTAATGTTAAATTTTAAATTTGATATTCGTGTCAAATGAAATTTCAAATCAACTGCATTATTATTCAAGAAAATTATTCATAAATATTTATTATCATATTATTTTTAAATTACATGGTTTCAATATTATAACGGAAATTGTCACAAACACCAAGTTAATTATTTAAACTTATTTCTCTAATATATAACATATTATTTTTCTAAAACGAGATCATAATTATTAAACTAATGAATCACTAACTAGCTTTCCCCAAAAATTGATCGGACGCCTTGCGCGTCGTCATAGTCATACTTATGCGAACTCATGTACATGTTTCTATGTATTAGCTAGGGGTTTAATCTTTTAATTATGTGATCGGACATCCTGGTTACAAGGTTTAATCTTTTAATTTATGCATCTATTCCCCATTTTATATGTGTTTATCGAATATATTTTGGGTATTTTGCTTGCAGTTCCTTGTCTAGCCTATCAGACCCTTCTTCACTTCAAGTCCACAAACTATATGTATATTAGTTGGAAAGAAAAACAAGTTGTATTACACCGTATTAAACTTTATAAGTCGGGTGCTCGAGTCACCTCTTTACAATTTCAAAAAAGAAAAAATTTTTGCAACGTGTCTTTTTTAATTATGACTCTCTAATTTTGTTTGATCCAAATAATTTGCATTATATTTATGCTCATTATTTATATTAGGTTCACTTTTAATGGAGCTTACAGGTTTAAATTCATATTTGTGTCACGCAACTGAATGCACGTTTTTTTTTTAAAGATTAATGAATAAAACACAACTTTAAGAAAATAATGTTTATGGTATTAATAAGATAATCATAGAGTACAACAAACTTGGCACGACATCATTAACAGAATTCAAATTCTTTCATAAAACAGCACATAACATTTGGTTTTAAATTGATATGTTTAGTGTTTTACTGTATTTACAATGAAAATAATGTTAAGTTAAGTGGATGGGTTATGATTTGCACATTTACTTCGATATGTCTCGTACTCAGTCATGGCACACGATATTATGAGAGTTGAGAAAGGAATAAAGATCATTGGAAGGTTATTAACGATATTAATGTTGCTATAGCGTGTAAATATTTTGTATTCAATAAAATGATTTGTTGTAGAATCATTTTGTTACATTGACGACGACAACAACAATTGTATCTAGTTACTATCTAATATGATTAAGCCTTAAACAAGACTAATTGTTACCTTAAGATATATCAAGCAAAATAAATACTCTATGCCTTCTCTATATCAAGTAAAACAATAAAAATCTAAGTCTGGAAATTTAACTTTACAACATGTATTGAACAAATGCTACAAATGTGTAATGGAGAGTCGAGGTTAACGAATAAAGGACAAACGACGCTTATTAATTTGGAGTTTTTACCATCTAGTCAATTGTGAACATAATTTTTACCATTAGACACCCATAGATTTTCGCATAGCGAAGATGTCACTTTTTGATACGGACTAGTCACCTCAGTATCCGGTACTGGGTATTGGTATCGGTACCGGACATGAGGTGTGGGATCCAGTGGTGGGATCCGGTGGTGTGGTGCCGGAATATGGTGGTGGGTGGTGGATTCCTGTTGGGGTGGTGGAATTCAGAGGTGTGGTGGTGGAATCCGGAGGTGTGGTGGTGGAAGATGGTGAAAGGTAGAAGAAGGTGAGATGGAACCGGTGGTAAGGTGGTGGAATCCGGTGGTGGGTGGTGGAATCCGGTGGTGTGATGTCGGAATCCGGAGGTGTGGTGGTGGAAGATGGTAAAAGGTAGAAGAAGGGCGAAATGAAGAAGATGGGGATTTTCAAATAGAACATCAAGGACAAAAATGACTTTTTATACCAATTGGTGATCTAGATGTGAGGGTGAAATTTATTGATGTATTATGGTAAAAATTCATGTAATTGGTGACCTAGATGTAACTTGCCCATTTAATTTGCATGTCAGTATCATTATTTTAAATTAATACATTAAGTTCATGATAATCTGGAATGGATGTGATGTATGAATAATAAAGACCACCAACCATCATGCATTCATAAAATGTAAATATGAAAATGTGCATAAAAAGGAATGTAATGTATATGTATTGCTCTTTTTTAAGTCACTCTTTAAGTTTCAATTCAAAAAGTAAATAGATTATTGCGTAATCGATAAAGAATATTGTGAATATATATGACTCTGGTCTTTATTGCTCACAATCTCTCAATTTCATCGCACATCAAAACTATAGCAAAAGCAGAAGTAATATATATGATATTATAAAGATAAACAATATATATATATTGAGATTGTCATCCCACATTATCTTTCGACTAAAAATTTACAAAGATAAATACGAAGGATCCTCTAGCTATATCAATTGTCTTTACCGTAAATAAAAAGTCATTGTGTGTACAAAGGGTAGGTTTCTCAATAAAATAAAGTGCATGTCAATCATATTGTTGATCTATTACTTTACTATCTAATAAACTACTAAAATACTTAAAACCTAACATAAGTAGTAACAATTTATGATATCATAATTAAATATATAGTAAGAACAATATGTTTATATACCAATTACATATTAGTCTAATTGTGATCTAGCTAGGTTTGCGAGTTAATATCATTTTAGAATAAAAATTATATCCGACTTTCTCAATTTTCTTTTTCAATTAAAAATTAAACGTAATGAGATTCGTTTATAAGACAAAAATCAATTATATGTCATTGAGTCAGAGGCTTTATTGAGAATATTATCTAATATCAATTTACCAATAAAATAAAGATGTTATTATTTATAATTTTACCAGAAACTAAAATATTATCTAATCCCGAATGGCGAACATGGTACATTTATACCCTAGTATATATATAGCATCGACATCGAAAATGCTCATTGAACTTTGAAATCGCTCATTTGTTCTTTTCCTCCTCTCTTTCTCCTCAGTCGCGCCTCCACTTCCTCAGGCACACACCGATCTACTATAGAACGGAAAACAACGTTGGTTGTTTTAACCCCTACATCTACGAATTCAGAGTGTAGGTAAGATTTTTTTTCAATTTAAATGTTTTCAATTGGGATTTTGATTTATACGAATTGCTTATATGTTCTAGGTCATAATCTAAAAACTTCTCCGAAACTTTTGAATATATTAATTTATTGATTTTCGATTAATAAGGGATCAACCAAATGATTCTGGCACACATCATCTATGGATGAACTAAAATGTTGTAGAAGCGATGAATTTCTCTTTTGCGGTGTCAGTGTGACATCCATAGATTTCGAAGATTTATATGTCAAAAGTTTCAATTTTTTCTCCTTCTCAATCTTTTGCTTATTAATCTACCATTTTTTGCAGTGCAAAATTTTGTGATTTCGATGTGTGATGAAATCGAGTTCTCATGACCAATAAATTAGTTGTACTGTGTCTCAAGTGATCAGGGACTGATTGGTATACAATTTGAATTGGTAAAACCCAATTAAAATTGACAAAACTCAATTAAAATTGACAGTTTCGTGTACAAAAATGTCAATTTAAATTGGATTTTGCCAATTCAAATTGCATATCAATCAATCACTGGAGATTTTATTAATTCCTTAATGTTAAACGTGAAACGTAGCTTGAATGAGTAATGTTTAAATTTTCTTTAAATTTGTGTTGTCGTGGATGTCATGATGAATGACTGTATGAATGATGTCGGGTTTCCTTTTGAGTGTAATTTTATTGGACTATTTTAATGAATAGCCACTTGACTTTTATTTATTTAATATTTGCGTAACTATATTGACTTAAGTAGTGTCTCTCTTCAGGGTTGGGAATAAAAAATTAATTATAGGTTCGTACTTTTCTCCCGAACCCCTCAAAATACGTCATATATACTTTTGCGCCTAGATTCAAATCCTATATTCGCCCTTCTTGATATGTTCTTTACTACTACTCTCCATCATTAAATTGTTAATTCAAGATCCATGTTATTATTTGTTTGCTTGACATTGCCAGGGTCCATAACTAAAACTTGAAGTTGCCCATCCAAGCATACCAAGGTACTTCGCCACATATAAGGACATCTCCAGCAGTTGCAACTCGCTCAGTACCAAAATCTATATACTACGAAAATGGAGAATTTTATAGATGATAGAACTCGGACAGTAGAAGATTCAAACACAAAACAAAACCCTCCTTTGGGATTTCAGATAAAAACAGAGTTGTCAACAATATTTGGTGCCATTATTCAGGTTAGATAATACACTTGAACTCCAAACTATTGCGTCATATATATCTACCTCGTCCTTTTTAGAACTGTTGTCACATATTAAGTTGTATTTTGTTCTCTTTGAATGCAGATATGGAATTTTCTTTGCTTTTTCCATGAAATATTATGTTCGGGAAGAAGAACTATATCTCTCGCGGAGCTTACTATAGAACTTACGGAAGCAGTTCCGAATATACTATACGAAGCTCATATGTCAATGCTGCGGATTCTGCTACATATGCTAATGACATTGAAATGTAAAAGTAACAAGGGCATAGAAAACTCAGCCTGTTTGGTTGCAATCAATGGTGATTTGGCCATTCTTAATGAACTAACTTGGCCAGAATTAGCTTGGAGGTACGGTTTTGTGTTCCATTTGGTTCACCCATCCTTCGAGGGTGAAAATCTGGATTCTTCACAGGTTCATGATATCGCACGCTACGTACATGGTGATGGTGGGTCAGCTTGTGGTGCATTAACTGGACTTGTTGGACTGGAAGTGGACACACAAGTGAGTTTAGACCTGAACTTCATGTGTTTGTTTTAGTATTTTTCCATGTTTCGGCATATATAATGTAACAAGGATCCGGTTTTTATACATTTGTGTATGATATGTCATGATATTTATGTTGCTTGTGTCATGTTCAGTTGTTTGCAGCAGCTACAAATGCTATATATGGTCACCTGGACCACAAAGACTTAATCTTCATTAATGATACATATTCGAACTCTGAAAGTGGACTTGTCCCTCCTACCATCTTGACAAATGATGGGATTCCAGACTGGGTTCGAGAATTGGAACCAGTAAAACATTTGAAGACGAATGTAGGCTCGAAAATAAGAGCATGCATTCGGAAATCTATTGATAAATGTCCTGAGGAATGGGCAAAAGAGATTTTAGAAAGATCAATTAGTAAAGAAGTGTACAAAGGCAATGCTTCTGGTCCAACCAAGGTGATATGCATCACCTGCATAATTTATATTTTGGAATTTTATGCAACCTTCGTTTCCTGACTTATAAATTCTTTGGTATTTGCCAGAATGCTGCCATGGGTGTAGTTGCACGATATCATGCCGGGCTAAAGAATGTTGCATTGAGACAGAGGACGGGGAAGTCTGTATCCATATCAACCACGGTTATGAGGAACTGTCGTATTTTGTTGCGACAGGTAGTGAGTGAGTTCTGCAAGTTGCAAGGGAAGCAAAACATTCGATCCAGACATATTCTAACGCGGCCTTTGGGTGTTAGGACTACTGACTTGAGATTGGATTTCAGGACCATTGATATGAGACTGGGAGCCGGTACATACTGTGGTTCGTTCCAAGCTTTCAAGGAGGATGTCAACGAGGTCCGTTTAAGTTACTCCTGTCTCGTTTATCTTGCGAATGACTCAGTATTCTATTGATCTTTTTGTTACCGTTCTCCTTTTATTAATAAGCTTGTGCATTGGCAGCTATTGAATATCATGTCACCTGCATCCTCTGAATTAGTGAACAACTTTGAACAGGAGTACAAAAAGGAGGTACATAATCATACACACTTATCTGTTTTTCGTGCACATGTCCTTTCTCTTTCCGCATAGGGCCAGGAATGGCCCTGAATCTAAAGGTCATCGGGTTTGCGTGCTTACAAACTTGTGTGATGTCTTTGTCTCTGGAGTCAGGTTCTTGCCTTGTACAAAAAGTTGTTGAAGTACAGTGAACTAGAGTCCTTGGATCCAGAGTCAAGGAAGGATGTCGAACGACTCACTGCAACAACAAATGAAATTCCAGAAGTCTTTTGGGATGGAATATTGTGCCAAGTATGCGGTGTGGATAAAGACGACCACAAGCTTCTCCTGTGTGATAACTGTAATGAAGGCTATCACATATACTGTTTGTGTCCACCTCTTTCCAAAGTTCCTCCTGCAGGGAAAAAGTGGTATTGTCCTAGACACGATGCTTCACCCGTTACGTGTGATGCATCAACTTGCCAAGAAAGAAAGGAATCGACTGGAAACGTTGTCACTGATCATCTAGCTGCTATGTTGCAAGAAAGAGACTACTGGGAGTTAAATGCTTCAGAGGTTAGCCTACTTAGAACCTTGTTCTTTATCTGCTTTTGATTTCGATTCTCTATTTTTCGATCATAACAGACATTTGTATTTGTAATTTCCTACTATCAAGCTGTATGTTTATTTGTGTTAAATGTTTACTAATATTTTCTTTTTTTTAACCACGCAGAGAGTAGGTTGGCTCAAGTTCTTTGAGGATATGATGATGTACATGAAAAATGTACAGGACTACGCTAAGCATAAAACGAGTACAAGTATAGGAAACAAGTTCTTGGGAGTAGATTCAGCAAGCAGATTGTATTGGAAATTGGATGCAGGTTCTAACCATTGCATAGTTGTTGGTGAAAAGAGCACACCCCATCCAATCCTTTCTCAACATTCTGGATCAATTCCTGTTGAGCAACCGAACTCTTCAGTTGCTGATGGTACACAAGATGTATCTCCTCCCAAATATGAGGATATTTTCTGTGGGAGTACGTCGGATTACTCTTCCTGGATATGTTATCAATCGGAACAGGAGATAACAAGGATAATGGATTTTGTCAAAGGTGACAAATTGATGGAACGGAAGTTGAATGACTCGGTTTGGAAACATCCTGGGGTTCAACAAGATGTTCCTGATAACTTATATGGGCAAAACCGCAAGGGATTGCAATCTTCCTCCTTGAAATCCCCATATCCGCTTACTAAAGCAACGGAACATCTGCAAGCCAGCTATAGTCCTCTTGCTGAGTTATCAGAAAGAAATTTGCACAAAGGGAAAACTATTGCTACTGATAACATTTTCAGATGTGATTGCTTAGAGCTGATTCTTCCAGGAAGAACACTGCACTGCAAAGACTGCCACGGAACTTGTGCTACCGTAAAAGAACTCCGGTCACATGGTGATGGTATATGCAACTTACCCCCGATGATGCCATTCAAGGGCGAAGAGATGTGCAGCAGTTTGAATGGTGAGGGCACATCCAGCGCTGCTGTCAATGAGTTTGAAAAGGGTAATGCAACTAATCTTGATATAAAACATTGCAAATACTTTCATATCCTGCATATTTTGCACAAATTAAGCTGGTAAATGAAGTGTGCCTTCTTCATGTTCCTGATTTTGCAGGAACACAAAGAATTGGAACTTGTGAAGACATGGAGATTGACAACACCACTATGTCATCACAAAAGGTCGATGTGGAGTTGGACACGGTTGGCAAGTTCTTTGAGATACCGGTGTTATCAAAACAGCCACTAAAGAATGAAAAATCTCTTGATGTTTTGAAACATCTCAAATTGAGCCTGCTGGACATGGAAGCTGCAGTTCCCGAACATGCTGTGAAATCATCAAGAGCATGCATCAGCAAAAAACAGGCCTGGCGTAAATTTGTAAAATCTGCGAACACGATATATAAGGTTGGTTGGTTGGTTAAATAAACATAAACCACTAGATAACATTCTACCAATATGTACACTAAAAAGGTCCTTTGCTGAGAATCTTGTCATTTGCAGATGGTTCAAGCAACACTCGTATTTGAGGACATGATCAAACCTGAGTTTTTGGGCAAGTCATGGCAAAATTGGTCTTCTGTCTCGGCAGCTGCCAAGATATCTACCTTAGCTGCACTGTCTCTGCGCATATACGCATTGGATGCTGCCATCGGTAACAGTTACTCACTAGAGAAGCCAAATCTCTACCCAAATGCAACACAAGGGGAGGCGCAGCGTGGCCAGATTTAACGGCTTAGAAGCCAGAGTAAATGTATCAACTGTACAAGAATCAAGTTTCTAGTGTAATGTCAAATCATTTTTTCACCATTTCCCATCATAGATCAAGGAAAAGTGATTCTCTCTCTCGTTCATATAAAGGTAACAGACTATTTGGATACTATTTGGATTATAACTTGAACTGAAACTAACTCAACTGGAGTTGAATTCTTTTATACGAAAACTCAATTCCAGCTGAGTTGTTTCAATTCAATCCAAACCGCCCACGTATATCTCGTTGCCGTATCATCTTAGTCTAATCAATTAAAAGCACGTCAATAACGATGACACAACGCATCAAATTACAGTATCATATAAGGGTCCGTATAGAAGCACAATCTGGGTGCACGGATGTCAACTTTGTACCAATATCTTACAACTTACAAGCTGTTCAGCAAGCCCCCCTCTGATGGGTGGTATAAAGATGACAGATACTTATCTCTATGTACAACAGACTCTGTACACACTGACGTTCATAGCACCCAGAGTCGACGATGATCAAACAACCAGATTGCAGTTGGAATGATTGTCGTTCTTCAGAGCTCCCGTTCGGAACTCAGCAACAGAACCGGGTCTTTTCCAACAAAGTAAGCATCCTTGGCTGTAAAGGCAAGGCACTACGCTTCCACAGAGGCCGTCAACAATCAGGATGTTTCTGGAAACACGCCCAGGCATCCTCTTTGGGGGGTCATCTCATGAAGTTTGGTCCTTTTACCTATTCCTTCCGTAACTTGGAAAATTACGGAGATATATCAATGAACTTCACAAAATGATGAGCTCCATTACTGTCACAAAATACTTGTCCATACCTGTAGCTAAGTCTTTCGGAAAGAACAAGTAGTACCCACAAATTCTGCGGGATTTCATATGTGAATCACTTCCATTGATGAGGGATACAATCAGCTGTCTTCGTCTACTGTTCCAATGTATGTGAGGTAAGTCCGTCTAACTCTTACTGCTCCCTTAACCAAATTGGAAGCCTTCAAATTGGCATGATCGGTGCTACCGGCAGAGTTGGGTGAACGCTGGCCTGATCCAGCTCCATCCTCCAAAAGGGTCCATGGGTCAGTTTCTTGGTCGGGATCCTGCTGTGTAGTCTGAGGCTTGGATTTCGAATTCGCTGAATTACGCCCCGACAAGACAGGGGTTCTCTGAGGCAAGCTTGAACTGCTTGGATTCAAAAAGGTTACTGGATTGCTGGGCTGAAGACAGGTTAATGCTGCAGCAGGTAACGGGGTCGCCTGCCAAGATATTGAACTCCGTGAAACTGGAAAAAGAATAGGCATTGCAGCTTGAATGCGCCACCGGATTCTCTGAGGCAACTCCATGCAATCCAACTCATTCTGCATGGAAACGTTATAAATTAGACAGTCGGTGCTTCAATTAGGTCAAAATATGAGCAGAAAACATGACCATGCTTGTATCATACACAAATTGCACCAAATCCCCAATCACATTATTTTGCATAGGATCCCAGAAACTTTCCAGAAACCCTGCAACAAAACCTTTTCTTGCCAGATTCTGAAGTATTTTGCACCAGAATACTTCATGAACACATGCATGAACTTTATGGAAATACCTAAAGATATTATGTTTTAATGCCTAAATAATGTTACAAGTCCAGTAGAAGATAAAGAGCAAGAGAAATTTGAGCTGTAAATATTTAGAGTAACAATAGTACGTTATTTGTAAGGTGAATCATATCAGACCTGCAGGCCTTCTGCCACTTCTCGATCAAATATAGAATAGTCATTTCGGCGATCGGTGGAGTTAGATTCAGATTTCAGTTTTAACCAGCTTGGCTGATGACTACTGAGCAAGGCATGCAGCACCAACAGTAAGCAATCAAATAGATTCTCTCCACATAGAAGTGCATCAAGAGTAGAACTTTCCAGGAGAGTATCGCCATCTCTCTTCGATGAAACAAGTGCAGTATTAACAATATGACTGACATCTTCATGCACAACCCTGCTCCCAAGGAGACGCAATGTCACGGAAGCGAGAGTGCATCTCATATTGCGTCCTGAAGGCTCCCTGCAAATTGCAAAATGATACGACAGGTGTGATTATACATAGTGGAGCACAGAATCATTGTTTGCAGGAACTGCAACACCGGCAGCAACACATTGATATGAAAGACTGGTAACATGTTGACACAAACACAAGTTCGGGGGTATAAACGCACTTAGAATTTGTTCCCTGTCATAAACACCACTCAGCCAAAAAAAATAAAAAAAATAGTTAAGTACAGATGTAAATCCAAATCATAATATCACCCAACGAACATGTTGGTGAAACTGTTACATGAGAATAAATTTACATGAAGTTAGTGCTGCGTCGTGAAAGCTTGGCCAAATGGAAAAAATCTCCCGATATGTATACCAGTTGTTAAAAGAAAAAACACACTATCACTGAAGTTTGGACGGAAAAAATTAGGTGCATAAAGCTGAGATGCAGTGTATGCCAATGCAACAGTGCACAAAGTGCACCCAAGCAGTGTGCAGACTGCATATAGGTGCAGTCAGCCAGTAACAGAGACCGAAACAGACTCCGGAGAAATTGGGTGCATAAAGCTGAGATGCAGTCTATGCCAATGCAAGTGGACAAAGTGCACACTAGCATAACATCCTATCAATTAATAAATATGCAGATCCTCAAAAAGTAATTTATCGATAGGAAAAATACCTGTCTGACCAAATGACCCGGAGTAATCTGAGAAGGAACTGCAACCGCAAAGTCATAGAGGATCTGAGTGCAGTTGGAGAAGGTGGAACTGTGTCTGATGATCCAGTTGATTGTCTGGCAATTGCAGGGCTACTACTTTTCCCAGTCTTCCTACTGCTGCTTTTACTGGGAGGACTTCCAATAGCAGGAACAGAAGTTGCAGCTAATTTCCCATCTCCACGAGTAACAGCATTTATTTTTTGCTCAATGTTACTCATTTGCTTGATCATTTCACTTGCAAAATTATAGCGCACCTCATCCGAACCCTGATCTAGACATGGAAGGATTAGTTTGATAAGAGCTCTTTCAGTCGCATGCTGCTGGCTTACAATGAAGCCTTCAACATCCAAAACACCAGATCCTTTCCCAAACTGATTGAACTCAGGCCTTTCGTCAACAACTTCTCCTTCTTCCAAGGTACCAACTTCAGATTTCCCTTTGTCTCCTTTGTTGGTCACTACATTGCCCTCAGAACGACACCATCCCCAAGGTTTCCAATACTGAGGCTTCATTGGCAGGTCTTTCAATTCAGCAGCAATGTTTATAACTTTCTGTCGGATTGATTTTCTACCATAAAGCACTTCAGAGCCTCTAAGCAACCATTTTGCTTGTGACAGGATTGAATCCCCAAGTGACTTTCCCAGTAGATGTATAACCTCAGAGAATACGGGAGCCGCATCAGGTCTGACTAGTAACCTGGTGAGAATAATTTGAATAAAGATACTCTCATTGTCACAAGCATTATTTTTATCAGGATTAGCAGAGAGAGATTTTATAGCCTCAGAAAAGGTGACATCATTTTCCATCTTCTCATTGACGGCCTGTTCGTTTAAGAAGAGCCTGAGCTGAACCCACTGCCAATGAAATCTTGCAGGTTGTAAGGTATCCAGGACGTTCACAAGCTTACCCACAAGTTTTTTCACATTTTCACCACATTGCTTTTTCAGCTCACTTGCACTAGAGACCCTTTTACCCTCATCCACTTCAACCACATTTGAAACTTTACAGTCTAACAAGGAATCTAGAAAAAGCCTAGAACGAAGAGGGACCAGGGCCGAAGCTTTCACCTTGATCTCCAAATTATTAGATTCTAGCATTGATATAAAATCCAAATCAAGTGTATCTCCAGATATGAGTTCATAAAAGCCACGAGTGTCCCGAAAACATATTTCACGGAAAGGCATGTGTTTAATGGCATCAGTTATAGCAACTGCAGACAGTTGATAGAGCTGACTGAAATCTTCACGTGCCGCAAAGCTAGCATCAAGAATGGGCCTCCATATTGCAAAGGCAAAAATAGAGTATGCTGGTGGAAGAACCAAATTTAATGGGAGCATCCGCTGCATTCTGGACAGCGCCACAACAGAGGGTTCACCCAAAAGTTGGACAATTAATCCATCAGAAACTGTCCTGCAGTTGCCCACCAACACCCTGAACCAGTTGAGAGAAACCTCAACTAAATTATCCACCTTTATGGCACTCGAGGGGCGTGCATGCCCATTGACATTGGATTTCATATTCCTTACAAACTGCATTAAATCAAGCCCATCCCTCAATCTGAAGAGTGTTACCATCCTGTCCAGGCTAGAAACTCCCTGCATAATTGCACCAATGACAAGTGCAGAAACACCAGCCGTTACTTTTGCAGCTTTTCCAAGTACAGCTTTCTGAGAATGGTTTGATGCATCATTAGGTAAATTTTGAGCTTTTCCAGGGGCCAAAGCTTGTACCAGAGCAGAAGATGCTTCTGTTGCTAAAGCAACTTCAAAGACCCGACTTTGGCGCTCTCCAAGTGCTTCCTTCAATATGCATAGACACGCCATGTGAATGCGTAATATGCGACGAGCAAAATGCAATGAGCTGGAAGGTGAAGGGAGGTTCAAGTGGTTACTGCTAGAAGGTAAATCAGGAATTCTAGCAATAACAAATGCAAAATTATTGATTATTGCAGCAACAGCAGAAGACACCAACGAAGGATCACCTTCCTGAGCGGCACCACCAGTCTGTCTCATACAGTCCATTAAGGCTGTCACTACCTGGTGAGCTATTGGATAACCACCATCCAATGCTTCAATGTTTGGACTTTTATTTGTCGCAGAAACAAGGGTCTTCCTATCTTTGGTAGCTTCATCTACAAGCTTGTGAACTATGTCTTTCATGTTCAATCCAACTCTAGAAACGCGGTGGCCACTTATCCTTTGACGGAAATAATCATCAAGGTCTTCAACTCCAGTTGGGACGCCAAAGGAAAAGCCAAGATCCCCTTCTGATCTTCCAGATTGAATTTCTGAAGCAAGTCTTTTGTCACAAGAAGACTTGAAGTCCTTCTCCCATTCAACAACACTAACAGCATTGCTATATTTTTTCAGAAGATGGCGGGCATATACAAAGGCTGGGCAACTAGAAAGTCTGCCATTAGATTCCAAAACAGCAGAAGCACGGCGCATTGTGGCAGACAAAATTTCAGGAACAAGATCAGCTGCTACAATAATATTTTCATACCTGAAGCAGACAAGATTGAAAAGTGTAAGCAAAATTTTAAAACAAACGATGATCGTCTCCTTCGTTCAATCAATTCGACCAGTCAATACATGAGAAAGAATGTCAAGCTCATCAGCAAAGAGCACTAACCGAGATATAGACAGAACGGTGTACGGGTTCAATGGTAGTTAAAACAAAGTATAGCCATTTTGTTGTATATACAGACAAAAAAAAGGACCTTCTAGATGCTATAAATTCCATAAAGAACAAGGAACTTATAAATACTCACATCATATGAAGTTGGAAAAAGTATTACAAGTCTAGCGGAAGAGGTCTTCCAGTTACCTCTCAAAACCCCCATGAGCAATAACTGAATATAGTTTCAATTGCAAGATCTTTTTATTAGATTCAATTTATTTTATTTTTTTGAAACGGCAAAGGGTGACTCGAACCCCCGACCTATTGGTTGGAGTTGAAGCGTCTTACCAACTGAGCTACGCTTCGTTGTCTTATTAGATTCAATTGTGAATGAAGTAAAAAGAGAACTGATTAGACCACAGTCATCAGAGTTATCAATACAAATTCGAGAAACGTATCTTTGACAAAATTCAATACTTGTTCAATCTCTTCAACTATATTAACCATATTGGCAAAGAAAGAAGATTCCAATATCACTCTCATCCATTAGCTAGAGACAGCACCTAAATCAAAAGGCCGTGATGCAAAATCAGAAGTTTTCATGGTGTTTCAGATAATAGAGTTAATGGCCTCACAAACATTCGCCATGTATATTTAACTTATATAGAACAAAAAACACATCGTCCTTGTATCTAGTTTGTGGTACCAAGAATTGTTATAGGATAGGAAACTAGGAGAGTTAGTTACTCGAGACAGGAAGGAAAAAAGAAAAAAAAATGTGCACCTGCGAATAGATGATAACAGAAATGCCTCTCCTACTTCACATGCGTGGTTCTCTGTAAACCTAGGAATTGTCAGAACATTCCTGCTGTGGGTGGCAGAACTGGGATTGCATGGAACTTTTGACAACAACCAGAGAAGAAACCTTATCGCTGAGACCAATTCATTACAGGTGTCCATAATATACAAAGCTGCTGACAGTTCATCTTCACCAAGCTTCCACCGAGTAGAAATCCGATCATCCGTAGATGAAAGTGGCTTATTATATTGACCAACCTTGGGGGCATTCTTTTCTGCCTCTTCAAGGGCCTGCTTTATAACAGATATCATCCATGTCGTTATAACTCTTTTCTCTGCGAACTTCATCTGCTTCAAGAATTTACCAATCAAAATAATATCACTGGAAGGTGATGTCTTTATCCCATCTATGGTTTTTCTGACATCGTCAGAACCAGTTCTATGATGTGAGCAACCACTCCTGCTTTCACATACATGGCTAGGTGAGGCTCCTTGGCTACCTTCAATACGAGTAGCTGCTAAATGTGCCAGGCTTTGAGTTTTACGTACAGATTTCTGCCTACCCTTAGGTGCCTGCTTTGCAGGCTTCGGAGCTTGTTCAGCTTTGAGGGGTTCCACATATTTCATCCCCTTCCTAACCCACCACAAATCTTCCTCGTCTGCAGAACTTGACTGCAGGTGTGAACTTCGTTCTTCACTTATTTTTTGTCTCTTCGCCCTTCTGCATTCTTCACATCCGGATGTTTCTTCAGCAGCAACTGCTCGGTTGTAAATCACATCAGACCTAATACGGGTCACTTGGGATTCATCAAGTGCAGAGCCTACTGATGATGAGGGATGGCAAAGTTGCAGTAAGGCAGAAATTGAAGCTTTTAGTTCCTCGAGCTTAATATTGGTCTCAACATCTGTTGATAAACTTGATATTGACTGAGAGTACAATTGATCAATAAAAGATGGAGAAACATTTCCACCATCAGAGCTAGGAATGTACTTCTGTCTCTTGGGTGCCTGAGTATATTTACGTTGTCGTAATAGCCCATGTAGTGCCAGCCTGCGTTCATTTGAGTAGACACTAGCTGCCTCCAAAAGAGTTTCTGGATCAGCAAACTGCGCATCTACAAGAGCATCACACACATATGAAGCAGGCAAATGTTTCAAGAGTTTACAATGCTTCTTACATCTTTCCATGTCACCTGTCAACCCATTCCCATCCACGGTACCACTAACAATCAACTGTCTGACATAAGCTTGGGGATTGAAGATACCAGAACTAACCAGCTCCCTAATTAAAAGCTGCAAACGCTTGAAACCTTCACCATTCTGCACCTCATGTTGGTCAATCCAACAAACAATAGCATCATGCGAAGGGCCCGGGCTCTCAAAAGTATCTGAAACATCTTTACCTTTCCGGTTTGTACAGTGCATGCTAGGGATGTTTTGCATCATCAATTTCAGAAGACGTACTGCTATGAATATCTCAGAATAATCTTTGCGGCCAGTGAACTTCAGGCCATGTGGTACTACATTACGAAAATCCCTATATTCACAAGTTGCCCACTCACAAATGAAAAAGATGGAACAATTTACGGACAATGTGACTCTGCCAATATGCTTAAGAGATATGTGTAAATTGGAGCTCACATCTGCAATCCACCGCTCAGCAATAGCCCCATCCCATGGATCTTCAAAGAGCAACTTGTAAGCACCTCCAATATCTCCATGCAGAAGAGCTTGGTCCAATACTTGTAAGGCTTTAGCTACATTATGACCACAATGATTGGGTCTGGCTACTTTTGAAAGAGTCTCTGCCCTACACTGAATTGATGACACATTGCTGCGGAAAGACAAGGACTCTGCTTGAACCTCATGAACTTTATCCTTGTGCGCACAGGCATTTTCCAGTTGACCATCCTTCATATTCCTAGCATCCTCAGCCAATTTGGGTAGGAAGTTCCCATCATTCACCAGATGACTTGCAACAGACTTAGGCAAAGGAAAACAGTCCAAAGCAACGAAGGTATCAGGTACAGCTAGTATTAAATACCGAAGCATCTCAACAACAGCTGAGCTAGTGTATGCCCGCCTAGAATTGTCAACAAGATCAGACCCACCAGGAGAAGGTTCTTGGATGAACCGAGTTGATATACGCACCAGGGCGCGAACATAGGTCTGAGATAAAATAACAATTTCTATGAAACCATATATGATGGGCAAAAGCAACTGCAGAACACCGAGCAACTCCTTTTCCTGTAGTCAAATAAATTCAGGTCTCAGAACTTATACTAGTTCCCATGACAAGTGGAGATAGCATTTTGAATCTAAGAACAAATAGGTAAGGAGTACATAATTTATACCTGCAGTTGATTGAGGACCCAATCAATAATAAGAGAAGGGACTACAAGTCCCTCAACATGATGCCACTGAATGATCCTCACCACATACCACCATTTATTATAAAGAGAGGGCTCCTCACCATCCATGACAGCTGCAAATGGATCGCCTTTTGGCTGCACAGAATTAGGATATAGCATTTGGGATGACCGATCTCGCATATGAAAGCTTGAATAAGAATTATTTCTTAAAACAAATTCATCCAGGAGACTCTGAAGGTAGTCAATAACATCTTTTGTCCACTGTTCACAACGCAAAGAGTGAGTTTTGTCATGAGTGGTGGATGATGAATTAGAAGTCACTCGAACCTGCAATATCCAATTCAGGTATAATATGTTAACTTCCAATAACTAAAAAGCTAAAAGCATTTTAAAAAAAAAAATTGCAATCACTTTTGGTCAAAACCCTGTACCTGATTAAGATAAGTCACTTTAATGAACCATGTCGCTCTAGTCAACGGAACGTTGTTTTTAATTAGAACTTCAAAGAGAGATCTCTTCCTATAACCATGAGGGACGTGATCAGCCAATGAGCGCAATCTCTTATGCGGTTGGGATAAACCCTGAAGATATGTTTGACAATTTATTAGCAACCAGATTCACAAAAACTTCTGAGATCACCGCAAAACAGATATTGCAGTAAGAAGCATCAAATGTACAGTATGTTAAGCTTAGACAAAAAACATCACGTCATCACCAACTGACAGAGAAAAGCTTGCGCCATAAATTTGAAAAAATATAACTAGGCATTTCTTCCATTATGATACCAAAGTTTTGTATCAGAAAATTAATAAATTATTAATCTTCTCTTTCATGTATCTGTTATGTATTACATTATCAAGTTTCATACCCACAAGGAAATTTTCAAAACAGTTCATGGGAAGAAAAGTCAAACCTCAATCCATTTCCTTCGGAAATCTTCACCACATGGCCTTTGGTCAGGAAAGATACCAGGCTTGGTTAACAATGCACCAGAAAGTGGAACTCCATAAACCTGACCTGCCTGCACACAGAATATCCTCTTAACATCCATTAATGCTGCTTGATTGCAAGTAAAAGCTCCGACAAACCGAATACGGACATAGCAAAACAAGATAAATTGATGCAGCAGAACAATTAAAATAATGTTAGCAAGAGTGTGTGCAAGGGAAGAATACCTTTCGCTTTTGTGCCCGAGACTCGTTAATTGCTCTATGACGTTTCTTGATTGCCTGCAGATGTGCATATGGTTGAATTAGAAATTTATTTAATTATATGATCCATTGACCAACAGAAAGCAGCCACATGCTTTAAAACCATAGTAAATGATAAACAACTAGAGATCCTTCATGGATTATATTACACACCTCTTTCCACTTGGCAATGAGGGGCTTCGAGAAAGCCTGAACATGCGAGAGAGAAATCTCCCTGGCTTCCTGATTTAATTACACAACATAAATTTAACTCGAACAAGTATAAAGACAGATATTTCAAGAATTATATGAAAACGGTAATCAAGGACTCATAAAAAGACAACCTCAAGTCCTTCGACGGTCTCTCTGTAACCAGATAGGGCATACTCGCGTGTAAGAGTCTCCTCGGGACAAGTTGGAGTTTGTGGGTTGAAATCAGGTGGGCCAAGTCTGACATCATTTAATATTATGAAGTTACTATATATTGCAAAATATATGAGAACAGTTACAGATATAAAAATGGGTGAAAAAGAGAACTAACATGAGACCATGTCCAACAATCATTGCACTTATTTGAGTGAATATTCATACGTTACATTTGGGAGAATATAAAAAACTTATAATATAAAGAAAGTAAAAAGGAAAAGGTAATCTTGCTATTCGCCATTGAGAGAGTTTGTGTTTAGCATATATAGGTTAAACAGCACTTACCTTGGATTCAACTGTTCCTTATCGCATCTAGCTTTGTATGGAGTTACCTGAGAGGAGCGCCTGAGAGAAAAAGAAAAGTGTACTGTTTATAGGTGAACATGAATTTGATAAGATTTAATAAAAGTACACCGGCAATGAAATAAGCACAATACGATGCATCTGAGAAATCACGACCACCTACTAATCAGGACAATTACTGTAACTCCGTAACTGACCACTTATCCATTTCCCACAATACAATATGCTTCAAATTAAGGCAGTGAATCATATGAAAGAGTGAAACAAATAACAGAAGCCAAGCAAATATGACCCAATGTTCCTAATATAAATTTTCTTAGGAGCGTGTGGAACTATACATGTACGTACAGAGGTACCTCTACCATCTCATTCTTTATTCATTACTTAGGTTTTTCATTTACGTAGCAAACACTAAGTGTAAAGTACCAGTAATGCTAGTCCAAGATTATTTTGAAGTCTGTCCTGCATACATGACCAACTACGATTTTCAGGAACTTGGAATTTATTACTGGGCTGGGCCAAGAAATATATAAACTAAGTAAATGAAATCAATCCCAACAAACACACTGACTGTTCCTATGTGGTCCTAATTTTCTCAAAATCCAGCTCACAAAAGCTTCAATATCCACTACAGCTGTACGGATAAAGCTCACTTTAGAACAATTTCACAATTACTAATTCGCGACATAGAGTTTCAGACCACATACAGTGTAATAAAATATTCAAAAATACAATGTGAAAAATCATACACAAAATAATATGAAAAATATGCACGTATAATAATTTTAGACATCAATTTGGTAAGCGCTTTACGGCATTCACGCGTCTCTGAAATATTGATATCCGTGCTTTTCCCTTTCAATCTATGTGGTCTAGCTCCAAATACAAGGAATGGTTGAAACAACCTCAGAGATCTGTAACTATTTGGCCTTCACAGATTAATAACGTATGAATAATTACCACCTGATGTAAGGAACTGAGGCATACTAAATTGAGAGAACCTTTACGAATTGAATCGAATCAATATCTACTCATTTTAGAAATAACAAAAGAACAAGAACCATAACTTAATAAAAATTTCAGAGGTAACAGAATCAAAACTTGTGAAGAATCGGTACATAGTTCCATACAAAATTAATTACCTCGAATTCAGAGAGAAGTTAGGTTGCAGAGCAGATGATTCTGTGCGGGATACATCCCTTGCTTGTATCCCACTTATCAAGCTGTTATTGACTGCACTATTGCAGTTGTTAAGATGATACCTTTGCATTTCTCCAAATAATCATCTGCTACTCCACATGCCGCAACCAGCATTGAGCTGTAATAAATATATACCAGGCAGTCTGATATTATTTTCAACATATAGTTGTCGGAATCCCCAATTATACTTGACTAAAATTACATATATAAATGAAATAAATAGACCATGCATATGGAACAGGCGTAAAAAATATCCGGTCGATACATATAAATGCAAGAGTAATTATCTATAAATAGATGACAATTTTGCAATTTAAAATGATTGTTATTGTCCATGAGCATCACATGGACAGCAGGGCACTTTATGAGCTCCCTTAGTATTAGTGATGCCAAATTTTTTTACTCTAAGCTCATGTATTATATAAACATACAAAAAAATATATATAATAGAGTCTTAGATAGAGGAATCTATGTAAACAAAAATAAAAAAAGTTATACGACTGGATAAACTGGATCTTTCATTGTACATAACAAAAGGAAACTGAATGTGCAACATCTACATTCAAACATAGGAGATAAATCATTGCCGTTTAAAGTTCAGTTAGCTTTTCAATCAAGCAGCAAATAATCAAGTTAAGAATACCCCGGGACTCTTAACCTTCTTATCAAGGTTGTTTGTTAGTCTAGGAATATATTTTCCGTAATGGATAGCAACTGACTGTACTTAGCTGGCGAGTTAACACCCATTACACATCAGAAAGTGAAAACAATGCATAATATTCTATTAACAGGTGCAGTCATTCCGTTCTATAAAACGACAAACAGATCCATATCTGTATGCTTTGAAGGTGTATGCACTTTTAGCTCAAGCCCATATAGTTTATACAATCTTTGTCATGTACTATTAATCTTACATCAATAACGGCAATGACTATAAATACATTCCTCTAAAGAGATGTGAAGACAAAAGGATAACTAACAGAACTTGCCTAGTAGTTAACAGACAATATACGAGTAATAATGAGTCATCCGGTCCAATTGTAGCAACAAATCTTTCTATTCCACTTAATGAACGCGACTAAAAGAACCCCACCGCACCCTCAGATTCAAACTACTAATTACGCGATGCTAAAATAAAACCATTTCCCTGAACTAGCCAAGCACACGTGTATCCGAATCCGACAAATAAAAAGCACCATCAGTCCATCACAATAACACATGGCATGCCACCCAACCTCATCTCCAGGCTAGTAAACTAAAAGCATCTACATTTGCAAACACAACCTCATCTAAAATTCAGAAATGCAAACACCAAAAGCTAAAAATTGAACTTCCATACTTAGCACTCTAAGGTAAAACCAGAACCCCGATCAAATGTTACACTAAATCAGCATTCGCCAACTCTATCCCATACACGCAGACGAGCTGAGAAGCAGCTAATTGACATCCATAATCAGCAATGAAGTAGTAAAAGCTAAGAGCTTTATGCTCCAACAAGTAGAAATGGAAGAAGAGTGAGACCGAAATGCATACCTGACAAATAATACAATCCAATTCCAGCAAATCAACCAAACCCAATTCAACAGTGAGTGCGAAAATGGATTCAAAAGTGGAGTCCAGAGCAAAAGGGCGGAAAGCTAGGGTTTTTCTGAATTGGAAATCAAGAAGAGTCTGAATAGGGTCGAAAGAGAAAGCTACTTCTTTTAATTTCTTGACAAATTGGGATTGGAAATCGAGAGTAGGCGAAACCCAATTCCACAAGGAACGAGGAGAAGAAGAAGAAGAATCGTAAGTGTGTCGTTTTTTTCCTATTTGAGCTGTGTTGTGTTGTGTCTGTACGTATCGATTGTATGTAAGAATGTATACGTTGCAAGAAGATATAGAGAGAGAAAGTGAGAGTTGAGATTTGGGAGTGTTTGACCCTAAAAAGCTCTTCTTTCTTTGCATTTTCAAGGACAAATTTGCTCTCTTTGGCAATTCGGAATAATCAAAACTACTTCACTTCCATTGTACTACATGTGAATTTTTAGTCATAATAATGAACCTTGTCAACAAAAGTACTAGATCTAAACATTGTCCCATTCTACTTAAAATATGATTTATCGGTTTATCCTTTAATATTATTCGTAATTGTAATTTCAGATTAAAACGAAGCAGTACGACTAACAATTAGTAATAAGGAAGTCATTAAGGAAATTATCGAATACGTAATAAATTGTAGTAATAAATTGTAGTTATATTTCGCATATTAGACGGTTGTTGTTTCACGGCGATGTTGTGCAGGAAGAACATATCACATTGGGTTTGTAGTTTTATATTATTCGACGTCTACTACTTTATTCAGGTTATCGTGTATGATGGAATATATGAAAAGTCGTAAATCTATTCGTTCTCGGCTTTTTTACCATGTGTCGAGAACTTATCGTGATCTCATTTGGAGATTTGAAGTGTGAGACTCCAAATCCACTCCGATTAACACCTTGTTAAATTGTCAATGGCATCCTCTGGTGAAGGCGACATATGTTTGCATGAATGAGGTAGTGAGCAATAATCTCGATGATGCGAGAATATGATGTATACTTAGGAAACACCTGGGAGGTTATTAAGTTTATGAATTTTTTTTGCTTTATTGGTAGCCACATGCAATGATAATGATGAGTATATTCGAACTATTAATTTGTTGGACACAATGTTATTATAAATTGTTGTCTAAACTTGCTCTATTTATGTGTGTTGCTTGAATTAACAAGGGATAATGTGTCGATGCACATGCAACATAGCCTAATCCTTGATATACAGATGCTCAAGAGTTAAGTGGAAGTGATACAACTAATTCCGTCCACCCCGGTGAATGAATTTTATTGCACACATCTTTGAAATGAAAGGACAGACAGTCAAGTGAAAGCCACCTTTTTATTTATATATACTAAAACTTATAAGAGTCATAGTGATTAATGAGAGTCTAAGAGTTCTTCTCCAATATATAAGTGAGTTTGATTTTGCAGATCTTTTAACTCGTTTTCCAATTTTGCGGGTTAACGGGTTGTGGGTTTAAGTGGGTTTTCGGAACGGTTGGTATAAAAACCTTCTTTTTACATTTCATGTTCACTTTTTTCCTCTCATTTGCTTCTTTCCAGATTGTGGTTCACGATATTCTCCGATTGTCGGCCAAATCACTAAGAAACCCTAGATTTTTATCTTTCTACTCGTGAATCCTCCTTCTCCGATGTCGATCTACACCGCATTCCACCGATCTGCCGCCTCCTTCCGTCATTTTGAAGATTTAACCGTCAAATTCCATCTATGAGTTTTAGCCAAGCTTTGCGTGTCTATTTCGAGTGGTTGAGAAATTATCGAAAGCAGTAGCAACTAGAAGCATTCATCTATGGCAGATTTGAACACCTGCTTCTCAAATCTATTGAGATCTCAATTTTGTTCCGTCTAAATACGTATGTTTCCTCATTTTATGCTTAGTAGTACTTTTTTTCCTGATCATTACTTATTTAATTGTTATTTTAGTGCTCATTGTTGTATGTATATCATGTACTTTGTGGTGTATTAAAGAGAGTCGTGGTGATTTGGTTTACATTCAGGAAAGCTTTTGAACTTAACTGTTTACATATATTATAGAAGTTATGTAGTATTATTAAATGTATATATGTATGAATGTACTATGTTTATATTGTAAATGTTGATTTTGTAGGGTAAATAATTGATGCTTACATATAGATTTTTTTGTATCATCGTATGAATTTTTTATTGTTTAGGTCTTTATGTAAATTGTGTATACGTGTAAATTGTTGAGTTTTGTGATTTCAATTCTTTTTTGCTCAAGTTTCCGTAGTTTTGTTCAATCGGTATGTTTGTCAGTGTAAATTGTGCTTGTTTATACCGGAATTGTTGATGTTTAATATGTTTTTTTACTTTATCTTTTGAAGTTATTATTGTTTAGGCTTTCATATAAATGGTCTGTATTTAGTTGCGAATTGCTGAAATTTAAGGTTTCAATTTTTTGTATAGAGTATATGTAATTTTGTAGAACTTGGTTGTATGCGTGAATAGTCTATGTTTATACTTAAATTGGTGGTGTTTAATGGTAAATAGTTTATATTTTAATAAAGGTTTTTAGGTTTATCTTCTTAAAGTTCTAACTGCTTTAGATTTTTATGTAAGTGGTGTATGTATAGCTATAAATTGTTGATATTTTTGGTTTCATTGTATAACTATTTTTGTAAAACCGATATGTTTTCATTGTGTTGTGCATGTTTATACAGTAAACTAGAAAATTGGCACGCAATATTCGCGTGCGAACTTTCAACTCATTAATATTGTTGAAAACATATTAGATTAATAATAATTTTACATTATAATAAAGTTATCAATTATAGTTTAATATTTAATAAGATTAAACCATATGAAATATTGCAATGGAAAAAGTAGTTATGATGAAGGGTAAAATAGGAAAAATAAAAGTTGGTCCGCTAACTACCCTGATCCTCTTCCCTTTTATAATAGTAATAATAGATGTTGACATTGACACTGGTGTTCTTAGTTGATTTTTTTGGTCTCTGAATGCTTGAATTTCATAACTAATAGCATATTGTTATCATTGTGAACTGTGCATGTTTTTTTAACAATTGTTGATGTTGAACCTAAAATAGGTGATGTTAGTTGTGTTTTTTTTATCTATGGATGCTTAAATTTTTTAATTAATATCATATATTTATATTGTAATTATTGATGTTAAATAGGTAATGTTTGTTAATGTTTTTGTTGTATATATTAGATTTTCGTAAAACGAGTAGTCGAATAAAGAATGAGATTGATGGTAAAGACAGATATGGATGAAGGGGCCAACGGGGCATGAAGATTGTTATTGCAGATGATTTTTTTGAATATATAATTATAGTTTGTAATTAGTGCATTTGAATATTTGGTGTTTAATGAATAAATTGAATTTTATGTATGTTTATGCATATTGTGTTTTATCTTGGATAAGTAGGCTGTTATTAATGATTATGCGTTAAACATGCACTATTATATATTAGACATAGATTATATTATATTAAACATATGCAATTTGTTCTAAAATATTAAATATATGATCATATGAATACATAAGCCCCAATGAGCTATAAATTTTTAATTTAAAAAAATGGGTCGATCAGGCTGGGTCGGGTTGGCCCGCAAAAAATCATTAGTATAGTTTTTTATATAAATTGCTTATGTTTGTATATTATTTACGACTCTCAATATATAATGGACTCTCAGAAGACGGACTCATTTATTTATAAAACGTCCACTTTAATTTTATGCAAAATCTAGTATTTTTGCATAAATGAGACTTTATATACCTGTTTTGTTGTTTCCGTTAATTGTTATCTTAGAAAAAAATGTAACTTATCATCTATACGTTATAGTTTTATGTTTTCTTTAAAGAAAATTCTTAGTAATTGCATTTATGCATCATTGGTAGTATCAAAAAATAAATGTTATAATGTTTACTAAAATGAAAATTTATTGTTGGTAGTAATTATGTCATGTTTATGGGGTGTGTTATCAACAATAACTTTTCATTAAATTCACCTTACATGACATAATTACGGAACTGAATTTTCATGTAAACTTATATATTATTTATATAAATTATGTATGATATTACATCCAGTCATAAATAAATATGAGGGATACTCCATCCGTCCCGAATTGAATGTCCCTCCATTTTATAATTGAGCTCGAGCTTGAAATAATACTCATTTCATTCATGATAAAGTTTGTTATGAAAAATTATTTTAATAAAATTATATTTAATATTTTTGTAAAAAAGGCATTAAAGCTCGATAAGTCTCGTTAATTATCATACTTTTTTCATGTTACTCAAGTTTGAACCCGTTTTTTTACTCGTATAATCTCCAGTCTTTACCTTCTCTTCACGCCGAGTAGAGTACATATGTGAAATTGGAAAACCCATGTCGCCTCTTCTTCGCTTTTCATCTTCTATAGATCGAAAATCCTTATCGACTCACTGACAAAATCGAGAGTAGACAAAGGATCTTCGTGGTTGTTTATTATAGAATTATAGTGTAGTTGTTAGATTTAGTGTTTGGTATACAATTGTAATTGTATAGAGTATTATAAGTTTGTTTTATAGGTTGTGTAAGATATAAATGATTGGTGTAGGTATGATGTGATTGTTATTGAGATTTAATAAAATAGATTTAATTGTTTTATTGGTTAATTATTGATATTAATTTTGTTGGAATGAGATGATTGGTTAAATTAGTTTGGAGGTGTTTGATAGTATTTGTAGATTTGTTTTTATTTAAAAAAACTAGAGATTGAATAATAATAATAATAATAATAATAATAATAAAATTATATATTCAAAGAATAATCGGAGAAAAATTATTAAATTAATAAAGATATAATCAAATAAGTATATATTCTATTCAACTGAAAATCAGTTCAATTTAATTCAACTCAACTTAATTATAATTTATATTTTACTTGACTTCAATTCAATTCACTTCAGTTTATTTTAATTCAAGTTGAGTAGATTTTAATTTAAGATTACACAATCACCGTACAAAATTAATTATACTTCTAACCTTATATACTATAAAGCGATATTATTCTGAGCAAATCAACAACACCTCACCGCACCGGAAACCTTTCATTCCAAATCGGCCAATCCCTCCGCCACCGCACCGGAAACACCGCCGCCCCAACCCACGGCCTTTCAACTGTTTTGAAACCACCGCACCGGAAACAACAATTCTTCTTCTTCGTCTTCTTCTTCACGCCCTCCAGGAAAACCGTTGGACTGAGGTAATAATTCTTTCTTGCTTGTTTATTGTTTTTGGTTTCATTTTAATTTCATCTGCTTTGAACGCATACCAATGATTTTCATAGGGAATAATCAATTTTCTTCTACTTTACTTGATTTCACAATGTCAACTAATCAATACCTAGCTTGCTTTTCTAAAATTATCAAACTCCACTAGTTAAAACTTACTGACTGTTTACAAGAATCCAATTTATGCTTTGTTTATGGTAATGGAGTTAAATTTCATCCCATATCCTGTTATTCTTTTTATGTTCTTCACAGCTCACATGCTCAACTGCATTGATTTGACCTATCCAGTATTTTTTCCTTTTGAATTTTCGCTCGATTAGTAGGTATTTCTGGGTTTATTGAATTACCTTGGTTTAAGCTGCTCTACGTTTTTGGTTTCTCAATGTATATTGAACTCGCTGGATAGGGATAGACGATGGGTTTGCTGAACTAATTGGATCATATTTTTTTTCTACAAGTGCGCAAGAGACAATCTACTAAATAATCTGTTGCTTCTCCCTGTAGTTGCAGAATATCCAACTCGGGAGCTGCTTGTAAATAGTTTCGTTCTTTCTCTCTTTTCCCCCTGTTTTTTTTGACGGTAGAAAAATGCTAATATGGACTTTGGGCTGCCTAGTGAGTTGACAAGTTATAAGTTCGTAGGATGTTATCTTACATGAAACCTTTTAGTTGATTGTGTGAATTATAAAATTGCGTTTTGGCCGTTTTTAATGAGCCGGGGGTTTGCTCGGTTTATCCCTCTAAGAAAACTACTTTGTCTTACACCGTAAGTTGCCTTTACCAGAATCATTCTTCTATTAAGAAGCGATTAGTAGCGGCTGGTTGAACTTGGGGAGGAATGAGTGCAGGGGGAGCATTTGGTGGAAGTAGAGGGGCAAGACCAGTGCCACCTGAAAAAGGAGTATTCCCTTTGGACCACATGCATCTATGTGACTTGGAGAAGAAAGACTATATTAGCTGTTTGAAGTCAACCGGCCATAAATCTGATAAATGCAGAGACTTCTCAAAGAAGTACCTGGAATGTCGTATGAGCAAGAATTTAATGGCAAAGCAAGACATGTCAGAGCTTGGGTTTGGGAAGGAGAGTGACTTGCAATCTTCTCCAGATGAAAGTGGAAGAATCAATAACTGACCGAATTTTGAATTAGATTATATTGAAAAAAAAACCTTTTGCTTTGATTAGTTATGAGTTGCACATGTATTCTCTCAGTTCAGATCTTATGAACTTTGTTCTTCTAGTATCTACTGAAATACGTGTCTTAGTTTCTCTTCTGTTTAGTCATTTTTAATAAGTCGACTATAAGTGCTAAAGGACAAGGTATCTGTGATCCCTGGTGCCAAAGAATGGAATGGTCTTCCTGCAGCCGACAGTTATCTTTTATTCCAGAAGTGTATTATACATGATACATATATTTATAAATTGTTTTTGGTCAGAATGATTTTTAGTGTTAATTGTTGTTTCATGATTTTCATCATTAAATAGCATCTCGTGTGATGATAGCATTGGGGGCTTATACTATAAACAAAAACTATTTTGGCTTGACATGTTTGCGAACAAATGGAATTTATGTGTCAATCTGATTAGTGCGCTAGTTGATGAAGCAGGTCTACAGAAATGACAAATAGTACGGAAACAGATCCTAAGAAGACATCCAAGCCTCAGTTGGTCAAGTTGGATAGTGCGTTTAAATTGGTAAGTTGCTTCTTAGACAGTTTATGATTTATTTACCAGCTCTAATATGTATCTCATTAGACAGGGCAAACCCCATATAGGTTTTAGAAAAGAAGTGATTTCTGGTTGATTCTTAAAAAAGGCCTGATTTTCCTAGATAATAGGAGATACCATATTCCTCCAGATACAAGTGTTTGACATGCTCATATAGATAACACTATGTGGTTTATAATTGATTCTAATAGTTCTTCCACTGAACGAAAAGTACTGCAGAAACAGATCCATCGTTATAATATTTAGATTTCATTCATATGAATATTGTGTTATTGTACACTCACTCTTTTCACCAAGAACAAGATTAGAAGAACTTTAGAAACTTCTGTATAAAGTAGTAGAATTAACTATTAGCATCTATACATAATTAAGTTTTGTTTGACAGGCTGAACAATGGGTTAGTTCCATGAGTAGAAGTAAATCCCTGGTGAATGGGAAACCCGTCGAAGTAGAATTGGAAGGCCGCCCGGCAAGGTCAGTTTTCATGTGCCTGGAATATTTCCGTAGAAAGAAAGTGCAACTACAAGCATGTTCTAATTTTTTTAGCGTTTTCTTAGGCTTGGTATTGGTGCAACAGCTCCAAAAGAGACGAATGCTACACGTCCTGGTGATGCTCTTGAAAGAAAAATCATGGCCAGGTTGCAAGGTGATAAAAGAAGGGTCGAGAGGGAAGCTCAGGATATGGCGTCATCTGCAAAAAATGGAAATGATGATGAAGACAGTGAGGATGAAGAGGAAAGTAAAACGAAGTCCTTTACCAAGAAGAGGCCCCTGGCTTTTAATTCACATATACATGGAAAAAAGAAGTCGAGGTAATTAGTAGTTACGGAGAAGGGTAATTAAGCATTAGGCAGTCTCTTCACAGCTGTAGCAACCATGACACATCGGTTTTGTTGTACTATTTTTCAAGTTGAGGTCGAGTGCGATAATTAAGAACTTCTGTCATTTGGAGTTCTCACTGTTTACCAAGTTGAACATTCCTTAGTGACACCATATTCTGTTTTTTTTGTATGAAATGAATCAGTCAGGTTAACCGTCTCATGCATCAAATTTCTTTTTACATATGTGATTCGGCAAAATGCAGATGAATTTATGATGTGAATACACAGTTATGCCTCATATGGGTTTATGGTATACAACCTTGCACTACAATGTGTCACTCGTAAAAGTAGGTATCAAGAAACGAAGCCTATCGTACAACCTCTGTACGATATGGTATGTCCATTTGCTTCATTTGAAGGCATCTGTGCCAGAAACTGTAACATGTTTGATGAATCTGTACTTACAAACCAAACTGTGTGCAAAACATACACCAACAGCTCCAAACATATGGTGACAAAGCACACTTAATACTCACAACCTAACTACTACCTTACACTATATAACACACAAGCCCTGCTCTGCTCCTTCAGGCTAGATCCGCCAGAACCCGCAAAAAAAAAAACCGGTTTCACGGTATTACAGAGAAACAAGCATTCATCTGTAGCACATCTGTGGAATCCATTATTTCCAACTTCTAAGGTAAAAAAAAAACAAAAAAATACTTGCACACGATTGTTAAACTCAGTAGCGGTATTAGCAGTACCGAAAATACTATCTCTAGCTGTGTCTGCAAACTTGATCCCGCAATGAACGTACGAGGACAGTTTCTGTCATGGCTGAAGCTAAGTGAATATATGCCTGTGTTCCTATTGAAGAAGAAGGGGAGCATTTCGCTTCCGAAGCAAGATGATCATAAAGCCTGTTGTATGCCTAGCTCGCACCAAATCCCCACGTGCCAAGTATCTTTCAGAACTGTGCTCTCTGAATATGGAAGTTCTATAGCAAAACTTAATAATTTGGAAGGAAAGTAGTAGTTTTGAAAAATCGAGGCTTCGATGCGAGTAATATTATCAAAGGCGTTCATGCATTTTTCTTCACCCGAAAGCATGGAAAGGTGATTAACTCACTGGTCTGTCACTGTCTTCAGTTGGCATGCATCCTCGGTTGCGTAGCATTCGGATGGATGCATAGCAAGCTCGCTTGCTGAGTTATCATTGAATAAGCTCGTCATAGTATCCTCAACCAATTCATCGAAAATGGTATCACCCATCTCAGAACCAATAAGCTCTAATTCTGATTGGATATTCATCCACCTAACAGATTCTGCCAGGTCTTTTTTGACAAGCTGATCAAGAGAATGGCGCAGTGGAAGCTGAAGAAGAACCCATTCCACCTGTCTCCACACCTCATTTATAAGATCCATTCCCTTTGGGACTGGGTAGATATTTATGATGTGTGAGGTCCCGGTGAAGCACCCGAAATGAATCTCGCACACTTGGTTTAGGGCATTGTTAGCACAATCAAACAAGAACTTCTGATCATGACGCGATCGACTAGAAAATAACTCTACCTCATCAAACAGCGACGAGTCGAGAATTTCTTGAGACGAAAGCCATCTCAAGAGAAATTCATCCCAATTCAAACCCGAACCAAGAAGTACAGCTTCTACATATTCAAACGCGGATTCTTCATCTTCAAAAGAGATTTTCACACAGGTTCCATCTTCATCTGCAAGATATTGATCTTCAAAATCAATATATCGCGGTTGAATTTCTCTGGCAACTAAAATGTGACAGAAGAGCTTTGTTTTAGTATAATTTATTGCAGACAAACAAATTTAAGATATACGAGTATGTTATTTCCACATATGAACTAACCTGGTTGAGATATTGTGCTTGCAGGACTGATATCGTCTTCTGTGTATACAAGATCAAGAACGGATATGGGACTTGGTCGTTCCACATGGTCAACTGCGAAGTTATAATCTTTAACTTCCTCGCTTGCTGGAGAACATGAGGGGGATATTGTTTCAGGGGATGAGTCATGTTCCTGTTGAAGTAAATCCTGAAAGCAAACAAAACGTAAGTGATAAGACTAACATTCCCATTTGTTCGGATTTCTCCCAGAACAGAGAAATTTTCAAACCCCTAATATTAATCCTGCAGTTTACTCCCTTTTAGAAGTTCTTTCTATTCCATCAAAAAAGTTATAAGTGCAAGTCTTTCTCAGAATATTATTAAAAACAAAAGTTTTAACTCCGGCAGAGGTGTATTTTGGGATGGAAAAGATGAAATCTTTTAACGCAGGTAAATTGCAGTTAGTGAAATGTGCAAATCTCCACGGCTAGAAATAATAAGATCCAAGCTTGCAAATCAGTTATAGTCAGACGCCAACTCTGAAGATGCCAAGAAAGAAAGCAGACACAGTTTACGATAACACAATGTGCCAACCATTGTCACTGCCAATTCCACAGATCTTTGCTTGACTAACCACATCATCACTCATTTTGTGCTGGCTTAAAAATATACTTTGATTCAACACAATCGTAAGCTTACCACTTTAGCGCTCATGAAACCATCTTCAGAGAATTGGGCAGCAATTTCTTCTGTATCATCTTCTCTAATCTCTGCAGTCGGGATGTCTATGCCTGTTGAATTACTGCACAATTCAGAAGATAAGCTAATGCTTGTTCCCTCTTCATGTGGACTTGCTTTGAGTTTTTCGCCAATTATGTTTTCTTCTTCTCGGGACTCGGTTTCTTCAATTTCCGCAACTTCTGAAGGTGAATTTTGCACTGTTTACAACAATAAGAACAGAAGATAAAGCAAAGGAAATTTTCTGTCTAAGGCAAAAGATATAAATTTATACTCTTATACTTCCAGACATAAACCAAAATTTTACCTTCACTAGTTATTGAACCCTCTTTTACAGAAGGTCCTTGATCATTTGCCAACGTAGTGCTAACAGTTGCAACTGGAGACTGCATTTCTCCGTTTGAAATGCGTGGTTGATTTTCCGAACTTCTTCTACTTGGAGCTGGAAGATTGTTATGACTATCATGTGAAAGCCCACTTATGTTGTTCCTGACCATGCCACGTGGAGATAACCTCATTTGGGCTGTTATGAAAGTGTCTTCACCATGTTCTCTAGGGCTGAAGCAAGGAGGACTATTGTAATCGGGATAAGAAAGGATTCTACCCAAAGGTTTAGGGGCCTTTCCACTCACAGGCTCAGTGGTTTCTCCATTATTCAGAATCTCTGACAGATGTTTCTTAGCCTCGACATAAATGTTAGATACCCCAGGCTTTGAGACCCCATTCATCGTAGCCGAACCATTCTTAGAGCTAGCTAGAGATTTGGAAAACCTTTCAGTGTAGAAATGGTTCCTATTAGGTGAACTCCAGCCCAAAGTTTCTCCGGTTGCACTTTTGTCACCATTATTGGCGTTCTGGTTCCTGGGAGAAACCTTACGGAGACCCTCATGTGAAATTTCATTTCTATCCTTCCCCATTGCGTGCCTTAGCTTTCTTTTAATTTCAGAAAAGGAGAATTGGGAAGCATTTCTTGGATTGGACGTCATATTATTAACAAATTCTGACTGAAGCGACCTCCTGCCCTTTGCAACGTCAATATCAGGGCTTCGGCCCCCTCCTAAACCTGGTTTCAAGATGACAATTTTATTTGAATAATTGGAATCTGTATCTCGTCCGACTGGTAAGCTCTCAAGAGATTTGCTCCTTCTGCGAAAGAGGCTGTGGTGTTTACGTCCAGAGACTTCACCAGATTTGGCCTTATTTTCTATCGAACCAGATTCAGGCAGAATACTCTGTGCTAATTCTTCTTTTATCTCGGAATCCTTTAACTCCTGGACTTGCTTGACCAAAACAGGACCCAGATCCTGGAGTAGTTTTAAAAGTAACGCTTTATCTGAATTCAATGTTTGCAGTGCATCAACCAGCTCTTCTGAGTATTGGGATTTCTCCTTATCTCCAAAATGCTTACTGTTATTCACACCATTCTCTATTAACAATTTCACTGCTGCAACCATTTTTTCTCGATTGACAATATCATCCTCAGAGTGCTTCGGCAAGTTTGTGCTTCTCAGATAATTACAGGCCAGCTCTTCTAAAATTATTTCGGGATCAAGAATGTCTAAATTATTCTTCTCAAAAACTCTGAGAAACTCGCATTTCAGAGTTTCCAACTCTACTGCATCCATGTCACTCGATTTATTACAGATCTTGTTTGTACGCTTGAAATTCTTTTTTGCATGATGACCACCTTTCTTATCGACTTGCTCTGAGTCTATTTCAACATCAATTGATTGGGTTGTCGGACCTTGCTCACTTGACATTTCTTCTTCCATCAACTCCTTTACACTTGTTTTTCCGCAATCAATTAGAGGCATGTTAATTTCTTCATCATCCTGAAATCAAAGAGATGTTAATCCCAATAAAAAGAAATCCAATAACAGCGAACAAGAATGTCATGGCAAAACTTACATCTATATTTTGAAGACTCGCAGCCGCATCCAGACGAACTGTTTTGGTATTTGAATGTTCAGTACCTATATAAGATGAAAGAGACTCTAATAAAGAATGTAATGTAAAAGGTAAGTACGTTCATTATGCTAACTCTTCCAAACAATGCTCTTACCTAAAGTCTGCTTCCCCACTTTACTGCCGTCCGTAATCAATCTTTTGGTAGTGCGAGTATGCCGGAAGTCGAATATACTAATTAAACCACGCATACAACCTGCTTGATCTCTTTCACGCCGTGAAAGGCGTCTCTGTGTTCTCTTTCCCATATTGAGCCAACTTCAATACTTCTTTCCTTTAGTTATCCTCTTCTCCAACACTGATCAAAAGAGGAAAATTGAAATTCTTTAAAACAAGTAAAAACATAAAGAGCAACACAATCACCGAAGCAAATGCAGACTAACGTCAATGCTCCTGATCAAGTTCCATGACACATTTCAGTTTAAACCGGTTGGTTACTCACAGAACCTATGTACTACTTATAGTTGATCACTAAAAGGTCATGTCAGAAACCACTTCCAAATGTCATTTGCAAGTTCTTTTCGACTCTAACACTCTCGGAAGTAGTTCTTTCTTATAACATAACCACGGATCTATACGTGTACAAGCCTTACCATACAGTTACCAAACCAGCCAGTGATCTGTTCCTATTACAGCATGGATCTATAAATAATATACCAACCATAACTCTTAGAAATAAGAACTCCCAGAAAAGAAGACAAAAACTACATGCAGAGCATCAAAATTAGTTATCCATACCTAAAAACTTGCTGAAATTCATGAAGTGAAGAAAAGAAAGGCAGTAACAAACTAAAACACAGTCAAAGAAATCAAACTTCAATGTTCATAAAACCAAAAGGTAACAGAGAAAATGCAGTATGAAGATTATAACCTGAAACTTGATCAACCATGCAACCAAAAGCACTTTCTCAGGAATCCAAGAAACAAATGTGAGCTATCATCAAGTCTCTGTAGCTTCTCTATCCGGTAAAGAATTTACCTTTTTTCTCTTTCAGAAAAAGTGCTTATAGCAGAAACAACACCAATGCAAAGTTTCCTAGTAAAACATAAGCTTTCATCAATTTGTTCACCAAATACACACGAATTCTCTGTCCCTTCTTGTCTTGAAAGCTTTGTTATACTAGCTTATTTACTCCACCACCAAAATCAAGCAAACTCTGTGAAAGCTCAAGTTTTTCCTTCTTATCACTCAAATCCCACCAATACCTTTGATCTAAAACCCACCAAGAAAAAAAAAGGTTCTTCCAAAATCAAGAATTTCTCCTCTCAACACCACAGAAACAGAAAAAGATCAAGTCTTTGACACAGGTGGGTGGTATTTACAAGCATTCATTCCACCCCAGAAAAAACAAAGAAGATATAGAGAGAAACAAGAAGCAAGAAAGAAAGATAAGAAATAAAAATTGGAGCTTTATTGTTGGGGTATGAAGAAGAGTATCTAATTCCATACCGACCAAAAAGAGGGGTAAGAAAACACCAACCCACTTGTTAAAACGGAGCAAAAGAAAGGGTGGGCAGCCATTAAAGAACTGAAGATAAAAAGAAAAGGAGAAAATGGTTGGAAAGTGAAAGTAATTGTGTTGTGTTGTGTTGTGTTGATGATGGCTTTCTTTTACAGTTGTGAGTTGTGTTTGTTTAAAGGAAGGAGGAGACTGTGGAAAATATTTAAGAGGATGGATGGTGAAGGAAACAACAAAACAACTAGTATTAAACCATGCCATTTATTGCGTCAAACCCCCCAATGTTTCCGTTTTGTTGTGCAATTCCTTCATGAGTTTATAGATTGTCTGAATAATTACCCATGTTTTACCGGTCGAAAGCTGAATATGCAAGATGAACATTTTAATAATTGAATATAACTGAGAAGTGACTGTTTGAGCGTTCTGACGATTCAGGTTAAGATTATAAGATGATATAGTGTAAAGTCTAGATGTACAAAATGATAGTTGAATATGGTTGGGGAAGGCTACTTAAGCGATTATAACAACATCATATTTGACATTATATGGTGATTGATGCATGAAATTTGAAGTATGAAAAATAAAATGAACAATGAATATTTTAATAGTTGAGTATGACTGAGAGAAGGTTAACTGAGAGGTTCTAACTTCTGACAATGCCCCGTTAGCATTATAGGATGATAATATAGTTCATAAATATTTAAGTCTGTGAGTCTTGAGTCATGGCAATAGTGGTGGGAAATATCTTGGGAATATAGTTGGTTTTGAAAAATATAGGTTACGCTATATATAATGAACGAATGAAATAAATATTTTTTGTCCGACTTGATATTAATGTGCTCTGACAAAATAATTGTTGCAGATTTGGAAAATTGCTTATTTTATAAATGTATACAACTAAACAATTGAATAGTTATGTATTTATCAGTAAAAATCTCTAGAACGAATTAAATTTTAACATTTTGAAATGATATATTAATGTTAAAAGTAAAAAATTAGGTGGATGTGGAAAAGAAAATTATTCTAATATTTCAATATAATATAAGTAATGATCGAAATGAAAGGGAAAAATGATTTCAGTAGAGTTTGAATATTGAAAATTATTTTAGACTATATTCCTTTCCTTAGAAAAAGTAAATACTAATGAACTCTTCTAATAGGGTGAAATAATTGTTATGAAAAATTTAAAATGATGTAAAAGTAACTTTCTTATTAATTGTAAAAATAAAAGTTTTATTTATATTGACTTGATTAATAATTTGTTTGATTAATAATTTGTACTATGTACCTTCGAAGAATTTTATACACTAGTTGAAAGTAAAATAAATAATAATATACATAAATGTGATAAACAATTTCCAATTAGTGACATAATATGTAATTAGTATGTAAAGTAAATATAGTTTATTATTTAATGAATATAATTCTTTTCTAGTAGTGTAAACAATTTATGTGAAGTTTTGTTGGAACAAGGGAGACCATATAGTCTCATATAATTTATCAACCTACTAAACCATGGATATCTTATTTTCATTTTAAGGAATATGAATATGTTGATAAAATCGTACGATATTTAAATATGATAAATAATATTAAAAAAGTATAAAAAATAAAATAATGCTAGTTTTGGTTTTTATTTTCTCCATTTTTTTATGGTATGCAAATTTATTAATAGTAGGATAGAAAGAGTGTCAAATTTAAATGTCTATATTATATAGTAACGTTTTTGAGTGGAAAGTGGGACTTTAAATTTTTTGTGGACTATGAAGTATAAAATGTTAGGGGGTAATTTATGTAAGGGTAGAAACTTTACAGACATTTCATGCAATTTGCTCGGTGCTCCTATTGAATAGTGCGCTAGCTAATGCTTGGTGGGTCCCAGCGATTGCTGAACAAGGACAGGGAAGAAAGTTTTTGTAATGCAAAAAAGTGCAATTTTTAAAAAAAATTTATTGCACGAGAAATTTCACTCATCATATATATCTTCACTACACGATTTTCTCCACTCCACTAGCTCATTTCTATATATGACACCAGTGTAAATTGTATGGTAAAATAATCATCGCTAAATCGATAGAGTTGAAAATTGAACTGATATCTATTCTCAACGTATTAATCATAAACGATCACATTATCGATGCTTTTTTATTTTATTTTCGTGAGAAATTTAATACATCGGATATATCTTCGCTACGCAATTTTCTCCACTCCACTAGCTCATTCCTATAGTAGTGTTTTTACGATACACGATTAGTGTCAATTGTGTGGTAAACCCATTATTACTAAACCGATAGAGTTGAAAACTGAACGGATACCTATTTTCACCATACTAATCACATACACGGTAATTCGATACGTTACGGATCCAGATTTTTAGAACATCACTACCTTCCTTCCTTCCCTACCAGGCATGCTAGGTGTAAGATGTAGAAGCAAAATGCAATAAATGTTATGTGGTTGTTGGATGAAAGAAAGGTTGAGAAAGACTGCAAAATTGGAGGATACTAGCTAGCTAACTCATCAGATTGATTGTAAGCATTAGATGGAATACTATGTATGTGTGTGAGTATGAGCATGAAATTTAGTGGTGGAACATAGGAAAAGGACATAACCTTTAACAAACACATATTGTTTTCAACTTCTGTACCATTCTGTTTCTTGTCTATCTGCTGTAAACTTTGCATAACGTTCTTCTGAATTCTTTTTTGCCTTCTTATTTTTAACCTCTTGCAAAATTACATTCACGTGTCACTTTGGTTTTGCACCCACTTTTATCGTTTTTTGCCAACTATGTACACAACAGAAATTTGGCTCTCTCTTTTCTGCATTTAGTATTTTTCCTGTTTGACTATACAAATTACCTGATCTCAAGTAGATGGGGAACTTTTTTACCCTATACGATCACTAAAGTTGTCCGGGTAACTTACCTTATCTATGTAACATAAAATGGTTCAGGTTTCAACTGAAACTGAATTAAATTAAAATATAAATTATAGGTAATGATTCAGTTCAGCTCGACGTAGTTATAATTTATACCTTACTTCAATTAAATTTAGTTCAGTAAATTTCAGTTGAAGAGAACAGAGTCTAAACAGAGCAGAGCACAGTTGAACTGAACTAAACTGGAGTGAATTGATTTTAAGTTGAACAGACATAACCTTAGGCTCTCTTCTACTGAATTGGACTGAATGTAACTGAACTAAAGTAAGGTATAAATAATAATTAAACATAGTTGAACTGAACTAAATTTAAGTGAAATTAAGTTGAAGAAACCAGAGCTTTAACTACACTAATATCTTCTCTTCAACTGAAACTTATACAGTTCAATTTAACTCTACTTAATTATACTTTTATACTATATTTTAATATAATTTATAAAATTATAATTGAAGATAACATAATTAATTATGAAGTACCAATAATGAGACTCATTTAAATCCATTTCTAAGGTGACATGATCATAGAATGTAATTTTGTCAAGTAACTACATCTAAGGTAATTCACCTACTTGTATACCATACCCCATTAAATATACACAAACGCATGCGATCAATCACACTCTAAAAATTTATAAATAATTTTTGTTGCGACTGTGAACTTTTATTTTTGTAGTGATTTATTCCTCTATTATTCTACATGTCGGTACTAACAACAATGCAATTTTTAAAATAAAATTATATAACTACATATATATTTGATATATGGACCCTATTTATTTTTTATAGAACAAAGTCGATACTCAACTATCTTATGGGCTATACGTCACTCATTATTCGGTAGGCATACGATCACCAATCAGGCACATTTGAGTAAAGGTTTAATTAAAACTAAAACCATAAATTAACCCTGTAAACTAAGTATATATCATTATAGTATGTGTTGTTAATTATTTTTAATTGTCGGCAAAGGATTAAATGATACGATTAGATAACCGATGAGCAATGGCCAATATAATTTTGTTCTTTGTGCTTGGCTTTTTATGAAAGTCCTTATCTTAAGTGTTTTATAATTAGTATTAAATAAATAATATAATGGTATAACATTACATCGCTCTTTAAACTTTGAGTAATAAAATAATGTCATTTCATTATCATTGCTTGATCTTTATTTTATGACGATTAAAGTCAACACTGCTAGTTCTTCTCAAGAACTAATGCTAATTAATTAACACCTATCTCATTTTCTATTTTTTTCTAATGAAATACGGATTATTGATTAAATTTTATGGAACTCAACAAAAAGATAATTTTATATCACACACTAACGAGTTTCAAACCACCTGAATAATATCGACCAATTTCCAGGTAAAAAAAACACAAGTTGTGTATAGTAATATAGATGTTGAAACATGATAGACTTCAAATGCTCATTTCGATGGAAAAGGTTTTAAATTTTAACACAATTTGAAACTATTTTTATTTAAAAGGGCATTTAAATTCTATACCACTCCCCCTAATATTCCGTACGCATTATAGCTTCATTTTTTGGTTGTTGGAGTTTAAGAGGGACTTGAAGAATGAAACAATAGGTGGTGCATGCAACATATCATATCAAACTTAATTAAGCTCCCAACCAATTTGTTGGAAACAACCCCAGTATAAGACAACACCTCGCTACCCAGCCCCCCACCACTTTTTTTTCATTTCCCAACTCATTTAAATACCACTCGAAATGACAAGATACGCGTTATGTATTTAATAATAAATATTATAATATTCAATTTAAATAAGAATAGGAAGAAGTATAGTTTACGTGATAAAATGTAATTTAAATATGAGTGATTCTCATTTTAAATAATGAATAAAATTTTGTTAAAATGCAGTTAAATCTGACTAGTTAAAAGTTCTTCGAAACGGAATGAATTCCGAAACGTCGGGAGCGGAGAAAAATGTAAAGGTGGGGAAATGACGAGGCATAGTGGACCAAGGTGGAGCACTGATTGAATTGGTACATTAGGTCTAAAATTGAATCATGCTTCCATTTTATTTCAATCCACACATGGTGGGCATAACAATATGTAGAAAAGTTGACAGTCACCAATTACAGCATATCTTGTGTATGAAGCAATATTGTAAGCAAATGTCTTGTTCGTTTACTTTATAGGCTCCCTTTCTCATTAAGCTAGACACCAATTCGTGGTTATCATCATATTTTGCGTAATTGTATAGCAAATTGGAAGTTGTAGAATCTATGTCCCTTTTGGTTAGGTTTCACATAAAACTAAGCATCATTTCATTCAAGTTTAATAGCTTTAAAACTGTATTTCATTCAAGTTTAATAGCTTTAAAACTGTATGTTGATAGTATTTAATGATCTTATTAAATTCAAACAAAATATTTGGTTGAAAGTAAAAATTTAATAACAAGCTATGTCAAAAATATAAACAAGTGGAAGTATGTGGAGAAAATATACAACTTAGGCCCTGTTTGTTATATCGCTGGAGCGGCCAACTCCCCACTCAAATAGAATATTTTGTAAAAAAGTTTAATTTCAATTGGGAAAGGTCACTTAAATTCGATACCAATAAGTTCCTAGGACATTTATGAAGAATTGACTGGTGCAAAACAAAGGAGTGAACATTGAAACATGTTAAGTTCAGGTGAACTTGGTACATAACTCTCATATTTCAACTCTTTCGATGAATAAAAGTAATTTCATAATTTGAACTCTACACATTCTATTTAAAACGTTAAATATCACACTTAACTTCAATCAACCAACAATAGAGAGTGATAGAGACATTTCTGAGAAATTCACCACCATGATGTATTGATGAAGTTGGTGAAACATACAAGAATCCTAGCCATCCACATACACTATTTCAATTCTAACTAAAAACTTAGAAGTTTACAATTAAACATCATAATAAAATTAAAATACGTATATTCACTCTAAAATAATGAATTAAGATTACAAAGTAAAATACGAATTTGAAACCACCCCTCAAACCCTGAATCACAACCAATTTGATATAATTAATAATTTTATGTGCCGGGTTCATATATATACTGTATTTTAAAGATTTTGCTCCGACATTGTGTCTCAATTCAGCCGAGTCTTCCGCTTAGTTGTTTATTTTATTTTAGTCCACGAAACTTTTTACATTCCCACCCCATAATCTAGCTATGCTTGCATGTAAGATGCAACATCTACAAAAAGGAAGTATATCAAGAAAATATCCGTGTCTAGTTTCTTTAAATTAAATACATGATACCAAAAGTGTCTAGCTAGTTTGATTTAGAGTGAACGAGAAAAGTAAAAGAACCAAAGTTAATTATATTCTTAATATTCTTAATTTAAATGTCTATATGGCGGGGGTGATAATTTCTAAAAGTGATTAGAGATCGTAGTCAAGTCATGTCCGTTTTTGTGTTGAAAGGGACTTAATATTCTCATCTTCAAAGCCGCCCAACTCTAGTTTCTAGTATAAAGCTATCGCAAGAAAACGACTAAATTAGAAATCCAATATAATTCAACGATGTTTATCTCAAGCTTTCTTTCCCCTCTGAAAATACCACTTCATTACTTCAAATTTTATAAACAAGTCGAGGAGTCTTAGTAAACAAGGTTACGTAGTTGACACTTATTCGGTTCAATTAATTTAATTCAGTTTAATCTAACTCATTTTAGCTATATTTTAAGTTATATAATTCATTTTTTTAAACAATAAAATTATATTAATTATGTGAAAAATATACAAAAGTTTAATGAATGTTCGGGATTTAAGTCCCAAATTCCATGAACAACCTTTACCACTAAACCAAACCAATATCAATAAGCAGCTCTAAACCAAACAATATATCAATGGTAGATCATAGACCACAAAAAATTCTCAAGTCTGAGGGAACCGCAACTTCTCAACCTGAAACCACTTACAACACTTTTAACTTTTCAAATCACTAATAATACACCTCCGAAGTAATTTTAATTACCTCTCGAATCTAGTATGTCTCAACATGAAGTCGAGAGATTACATATTTACAATGTACCTTATAAATTGACGGTGAATTTTATACAAGCATGTAACTGTTTGTGTTCTGAAATTTCTGCTTGGTGTAGAAGATAGGAGGGAGCTTGTAAAATCAGTTGATCAATTTGCCTTGAAGCCGGTTGTTTGGTCATGGTTTGTATTATGGTGGTCGTAATTTATTGGCAATTTTTGAGTTTGATTTAGAACTTACTTTCTTTGATTTGGATATTTGGTATTTTTTTCTTTTATAATGATTCATTAGGAATACTTTTTAGGCTCTTGACTTTATATTAATAATAATAATTTTGACCCTTTTAATAACTGATGACAAATATCCTCCATCTTTATATTGACATGAAGATAATGTTAAAAAGCACTAAAGCACGCCAATCGGCCATTAATCTATCATAGATTAAATTACAAGTATTTGCTAATAAAATCTTCTTTGAAAAGTATACGATTTTATTAGTATGAGTTAGGAAGATTCAGAATGGTGAGTCACAACCAAATACACTACCCAAAAAATGAATAATAGCTGGGAATATTTCTACTCGTTTATACAGGGCAACTCCACTAAAAGGAAGCATGATAAAGAAGTAATACACTTTTATGTTAGTGAAATATACTCATAAGATGGTTCGTACGATTTTGACGAAACAAATGTGTTATCTTCATAAACAAGATACCAATTTCAGTTGAAATTGGATTAATTCAAATTCATTTAATTGTTATTTTCTACACTAATCAATTAAATTCAATTCATTTCTATTGATACGAAATGAACAGAGTTCAATATATAAATAGTTACTCGATTTCTATTCAAATAATTTCGACATTACCTAATCAATTGCCGGAAAGCCATGCGGCCATGCCCATGGACTTGTTTTGAATGTTGACAAACACAACGAACATTGATTCAGTCCATTTCAAGAAGTCGTGGTCCCTAAAGTGTAGGTACAACCGAATCATTAGACAATACATTATAATCACGAAAACAGCTATAATACATAAAACAGAGACAAAGGTGATCAGTGGTTAAGGTATAATCCATAACAAGTTTGCTAATCATTGAACACCAAGATATGAATTAGTAGTACAGTAGTATGATTTACGACCCAAATCAGACAGATTCTTGATGCAACCAACTCCAAATGAATACACAAAAATAAATTGAAAATTAGTCATGTTTATCTTGCCTAACGTCTCTAGTACCAAGTACAGTAATCATGATTACTTTACTTTCTCATTGGATTCAGAAGATAGCCAAATCCAAGAAGTGTCGAGATTAATATGGATAAAGTGTTAGCTGGTGGCAATTAACTTCATTTCTTGGGGACCCAATGTGTTAATAATCATTCATTTTGCATAATTTCTTAGCTAACCATGACTATTACTCTTTGCTTTTTTCCTCAATAATAATTGCAAGGTTGGTTAGGCCAATTTCGACTTAGTGTACTGTTTGGTTTGAGAAACGGGGTTCACTGTTGCAAAATCCATGATATTTTATATTCGTTGTATTCAAGTATGTGGTAAAAATACTTTTAAGTTTCCTGACATAAAATCAATGTTCTAATGACTCACTATTTCTTGGTTATAAATAACTTTAGAAAAATCATATTTTCTGCGGCCTTGATTGTTTATTTGTCTACCAAACATAGAGTGTAGTTATGAGATCTTTAAACACCCACTCAATAATCCACAAATTAAACGGTGTACCTTAGTACAATGTCACATTTGCACACCAATTAAAGATCTAACTAACTCAATTCAATCTTGTTTTCCTACAAAAGATTACAAACACCACCAAGTTATGCAGAAACATAAGTCGAAATATAGGAATAGTTTGGTGGGAATTTACTCAAGTTTTTAACTAACACATGCCCGTACTAGTAAAGGAGGCGATCCAAGTACACCTATGAAGGCATAGATGAAATGCAGTTAGATATGAATTTCCATAAAAGTAAGTGAGTGCAAAAACAGCTAACAGGGAATGTGACAGACTGTTCAAAAGGACTACACGTTTACTTTTCATCTTTGGAACTGAATGGAATACCATCCATCCTGTCTTTGCCTAACACAATGTGGAAGTATGCTTTTTTATGGACAATTCCTTTCTTAATTCAGGCCCAAACCGATTTGGACAAATATATCTTGTTCATGTATCATTTTATGATCTTCCTATAGTATATGCCAATGTCACGTATGCGGTACAAACCTAGCTCTTCCATACACAGATTACAGTAAGAATGAAAGTTTCAGATGTACAGGGAAGTTTCAAAATGAGAACTCTGTTGGCGAAAAGAAATGAGACTGAAAGAAAATCAGATTTAATTAACACCTGGTTGCAGGAGATAGATGTTGAAGTTACTCTTTACTTGCGCTTTGGACATTGTCCAATAGATAAATCTCTTGGCAAGAAAAAATCTTGACCGTGTCAATTTTAGTTGTGTTTCTCACTTCGTCTTCCTGAAATAACCACTGGTAGCATCATACTTTGAAGTTAGTATTAGGCTATTAGTTTCTTCAAATCAATGATCAATGTAGGAGACAAAATAACTTGTGAGTTATGAATAATATCACGTACACAAAGGAGCATTGGTTATAGCCAAGTCATATCAATCACGTTCAAAGCGAACTACTCTCTACTCTCTAAATCCAGATGAGAATTACTAACTTGTATCTAGAACAGGGCCTATATGGACTATAACATACTTGCAACAAATTCACCTAGCTATACTTGCACCGATTGTTTTATGCACAAAATGTGAAATAATAATAATTTGGGATCTATCTAGTAATGAACTAACTATCTAGATAAATTTGAAGCAATTAAGCGTATAAAACACTTGCAAAAAACATTGCTGTTTATAACAAATATTGATAGACGTACCTTCAGTCTATGATAATAGTATTGGAGTATTTTCTCTTTCTTTGCCTTGCTTTCCTTAGTATTCGAGCAGTCTCCTTATTAGCTTCCTCTATCAGATGGTCATCTACTTCTAAGCAAGTGATATGGCCATACTTCAGAACAGTATCACTCAACTCCAGAAAAAATTCAAATTCAAGTATGGCAGTTCTTGGGGGATATTTTCAGCATGAAATGAACCCCATTCACTCACTAATGGACTGCTTCTCATCAGCCTTGACAGCCATTACATTAGCAGTATGTTGACAGCCATTACATTAGCAGTATGTTGACAGCCACTACATTAGCAGTATGTTACAATATGCATGTGCCCAACAATCTTGTATGAAAAATGTATGAAACTTGGACTTCAACCTATGCACACATCCATTTTTTAAATGATTTTTAAAGTAGAGTGAACGGATTCGAACTCTAACTTGCAAAAAGGCATCTATACATGTAGCTAAGTATATATGAACTATATTTGGGGAGAGGATGAATAGACTTGTTGTACAGCTTAAATTAGGGCAGGAAAAAAATTCATCAAGACCATAATTATCTTTAAATGTGTTGAAGGTGTCTGTTAACTATGTTCAGGGATGCGAATAAATGTTTAAATTAAAGCATGGCATAACTAAACTAAAGAGGGAAAAAAGGACTCAGAACCTACCTGGTCCTTTTTCTGTGAGCAAGCAGGAAAATCCACAGTCAATTTCCTCATCTGATTCAATCATAATTCTACTTTCCTGATCTTACATAAAAAAAAATCCCAGTTAGTATGTACCAGACAATGAATTTTATTTTCTTTGCACCATCAAACATGATTGTCTCACAATTTGTGTTTAGTTGTCAAGGCCAAGATTTTCGAGTGTGTTACTGTAATTGCAACTTATAGCTTATAGTATAGATATAATTACTTGGCCATTTACACATGCAGATACGTTACAAAATTTTAACAAGGGCATCAAGAGGAGAAGGACCATGGGAAATTATAAAGTACCGGATAGTTAGGTTTCACAGGTTTCACTTTTATCTGGTTGTTCCTTGCAGAAGGAGTTCCACCTTTGGAGGTTGCTCCTTGTTTAACTGACGTCCAGGCTCCTGACTCAACCTTCCGCACTTCCTTTGTTTGTTTTTTGGTCCTACAGCAATGGAAAACTTAAACATTCAATACGGAGGGCAACAGAAAGATTTTACAAGAAGTGAAGACTCTTGTAAAAACTGTAGTAGTTTCAACAAACACAAGTTCAACCCATCAGTTTGTACAACCTAATAGGAGGAATATGCAACCACTACAAGTCACCCATAAAGCTAAACAAGATCAATTAGGCTTGTGGTTGGAGAAGCCAAAACAGCTCTTCATGGATAAACAAGACATTTCTTCAAATAGCAGACTTGTGTTTCAGAAAAGTTATGCTTCGTCTCCTACCACGTTATAACATGACACTGCTTGTAAATTGTGATAAACGCAGCATAACCCCCACTACCTCCCTCTCACGAAGAAAATTTTGTTTAGGGTGAGCAGTTTCAGGAAAATTGACATGTTATACGCTGTGTGCAACATGAAGATACAAAAACAAAGGGAGGGCTACCTGTTTGGAAACTGAACTTCCTGAGTGACAACGCTGCAGCTGGGAGCCTGGAGATGCAGCAAATATATAGTAACTCTCAGAAAGCACCACTAAATAACAAAAGCTATTTAGGTTGCACGTTCCTCTATCTTTGTGATGAGGAGTACCTTAGGTCTGAGTATGGAAGGAGTTGGTTGTTTTTGTTCCGTGATTTTTATGCTACATGTCATATCCTACAAGTAGTTGAAGATAAGACCAATCAAAATGCAGGAATATATGGAAACCTCGGAAAACACCACAATATATTAAGTTCTTCTCAGGTTACTTATATTTTTTTTGGGAAGGGTACCTTAGGACTGTGTGCGGAAGGTTTATCTTCAGTGAAGAGTACCTTAGGTCTGTGTACAGTGGAAGGAGCTGGCTGCTCATGTTTGGTAATCTTCATGGTGCAAGTCAAGTCCTTACAAGTAATAGAAGAATAATGATATAACTTCTGCTAGAATTAGCTATAAACAGTTGTACAAAAGTGTAAAACTATTGTTCGCTAAAGATCTAAGAACTAATCCTCCAAAACGTCTGAATTTACTATCTACAACATCATACGCGCACATACCTGTAACTTTTTGCTAAAATCCTTGCTAAGATTATTTTGAATGCTCATCACTTGACGGTCAATTTTCTGTGGTAAAGATGAAACCATCGAAAATATCTCCCGCAGATTATCTTGGTTCGTGTTTTGCTTGAGTTGATCAGACAGAGTTTTCAAGGCCAGGTCAAGATGACTTTTTATGTCTTCTTGTCCTTTGTTCTGCTCAATTAAATTTAATTTGGATTACACAACAAATTGATTACAGTGCAGACATATGCTGCAATATGGCATCAGAAGACTGCTTAGACTGATAAACATAAGTTACCAATAACTGAAGTGAGGTATCGTGAACAATCAGCTTCTGCCGCACGCCATCCACTATAAGAATCAGAAAAAGAACTGGTCAGGTGCTAGGATATCAGGGCTAAATTTATTAGTAATATTGAAAATAATAGTCCTGGAATCTTAAGTTCAATTACATAATTGATAAATCCCTATTAGGCAATTTGAAGCGACTTTAGGGATTGGTCAGAAGTGCAGGTGAGTTATGTCATATCCACAAGCAAACAAGTTCCAATAGCCTCTTTCTTAAATTGGATGTACCTCTCAAGTTACATGTTACTACAATTTATTTCTTAGATAAAGAGTACTCACTCTCTAATGCCACTTCTTTTGTCCCCTTGTTTACTTGCATGATGTCACTCTGAACAGAGTCCATTGTCATTGCGAGCCTGCTTAATGAATTTTCAATCACTCGAAACCTGCTTAATGAATTTTCAACCATTCCAATTCTGTACTCAAGCTCTTCACTGGTTTGACCTGCTTGTGCATATAACAATGCTTCAGTGACCAATAACGCCAGTGGTGTAACAGAGATTGAGTCATATTGCTCTTAGTTTTGAGTTATAAGTAAATATAATTGCATCCACAAAAACTATCGGGCTTCACTAAGGATGCTAAACTCCTTACTCCAGGAAAACTATTCACCATGAGAAATTTCAAATAACAAATGTGATTCTTACATTTTCGTTCTGTATCCGACCATTTTCGCATTAAGCTGCTGGAATTTCTAGATAACACCAGATTTTCTTCACGTGAGTAGCTGGTAGGAGGAGGCAAGGCAGATGCCCTCTTCACTGAATTCTCTCTATCTTGAGTTCCTAATTTCTGCATTTTGTTTGTGCAGAACAACATATTTTAGCTGGACTCAAAGTGAACTGAAGTAACAGAAGATAACAGCTGAACCAAGCACAGTTTTATCTTCGTATGAATCCCCAGTACAACCATTTTACTTCCTAAGAGGTAAGTCTGGCCAAAAGTTCCATTTTCCTTGGCACTCATGCCAATAACAAAAGCCATATAAATGTAGGTAAAGTGGTAAACACCACAATAATTTTTTCTTAAGAATCATCCTATATCGCAGGCATTAGATCTAATTTCAATCCAGGCATGTGCATGTTGATTGAAAGCTGCTAGATAACATTCATCTAAGCATATAAGTGGCATCAAATCAAACAAAACAGCACACAATTCAACATCCTTGATCTAACAAACTGACATCTCAATCAAAAATACAGTTCAATAAGCACAAGGAACATTCATCTACGCATACAAGTGGCAGCAAAATAATTAAAACAGCAATAAACCTCAACATCCTCAATCTAACAACCTAACATCTCAATCACGGTCCAATAAGCACAAGGAACATTCATCTACGTATATAAGTGGCATCAAATCGAACAACACATCATACACTTCGACATTCTTGATCTAACAAACTGACATCTCAATCAACACAACAGTTCAATAAGCACAAGGAACATTCATCTACATATATAAATGGCAGCAAAATAATTAATACAGCATAAACCTAACATCTCAATCAACAACACAGTCCAATAAGCACAAGGACGTCGCAATCCATAATACAGCCCGATAATCACATTCACATATTCAAAACTCCGTAAACACAGCACGATAACTAGAATATCCACAACTACCTCATTAGTGAGGGCTTCTTCCTGAGAATTCTGAGAAAACTGAGAGAAGTGACCATGCTGAGACGAAATCCCCTGCGAGAGTGACTGCTGCGACATTTGTGATCTGAGCTGTGACTGACTTCTGGCATAGATCGAAGAAGAATCCAGTCCACCAGTAACTGTGCTCGCTCTTCTTCTCGATTTATGAAACACAAGTTATGCGAAACCTAAGCTTGTTGCTGAAATCGAAAGCTATTTGCAGAAATGATAATGTAATTCTATGAATTGAAGAGAATTATTATACCTAGATTGAGGTGGAAGAACTGAGATAGAACTGAGATCGCAAGCTTTGTTGATCTTAAGCTTCATTTCATTTGCTTATTTTCGTCTCTCTCTCTCTCTAGAAGATTGATTTTTCAGTTTCGTTTGGAAATGGAGCGAAACAGATCCGTTTGAAGGGTTTTATATAGCTGCTTGCAAACAAACGTTTCAAATTGGGCCTGTATCTTTCTTCCGAACTTGGGCGGAAAAATTCGTGTCAACCACATTAGTCTCTTTTTCTTTTTCGCTTGAGTACCTTGCGTTACAGAAAAAGATTATTGTTGAAGATTAATTTATCACTATCGGTGAAACTCCTTCTTGCTCGTTTAATGCATCTTTGAGTTAAACTATACATGTAAAATTCAATGTGTGTATCTTTAAAACGATCGTCAAATGTTAACTTATAATTATTTAGCATCACAATTGTTTTTTTTCTCTGTTCCTTGCCTTTTTAAAGTTGATTTGGTACGTCGTTGATAGATTACACACAATAGTCTTGCATTTTATACTTGATGATGAAACACACGCCCTGTATTAAAACTAGAGTATGTTATGTACAATATGCTACTTGTTTAATTGGAATTTTATTACAATGTGGAGTTTTTGTGTATATGTGTGTGTAAGATAACATATTATTGTCTAATTAAAATTTTGTTGCAATGTGGAATTTTATTCATATTGTCTGAAGATGCAAGAAAATTTATGATGCTGGTATGACGAAACGATATGATGAGATGACGTAATGATCACATACAAAAGGTACATAACTGAACAATAACACAAATATTTACGTGGTTCTGTAATGACTACATCCAAATATTGCTTGATACAAATATCGTAAAAATTAATGGTGGACAGAAAGATGCTAGGTGCTCCCCCCACACTAATGATACTATTCTTCCTTCATTTTCATATATTGGATGAGTTTGAAGTATAATATATTGCTCACTATATATACTACTACAACTATAGTTGTCTATGAACTGTTTGTCATATCGTTGGAGTGGTCATCTTCCCACTCAAATTTAATATTTTATAAAAAAATTCAATTTCATTTGAAAACGTCCACTCAAATGCTATACAAATCCATTCATATCCAACAAGATGAACAAAATTAATAAGATAGATTTGGGCGGCTAGTATTCTAAGTAGACAAGATGAACAAAATTAATAAAATACATATATTATTATTGTCAACAAGTGGCTGACAATAATGCAAGTATAAAGAATGGAGTTGTGTGTTGATGTTTTATGTCTGAACTGATCTTCAGAAGTAGTATATTTTTATTTTCCAGTATAATCATTAAACAAAAAATGAGGGAACACAATATTTTGAAAATGAGCTAGTACATTAAAAAAAAAAAAAAACTTACAACATCAAATGTAACATGCACAGTTACAGATAAAATCATATCTTATTTGACATGTAATGAATGTATATTTAACAATTAACATAATATAAGTATTATTAGTCTCGAGTTTCGCAGAAAATTCATTGAATGCACATCGTTTGACTAATGGACAATTATAGAATTCAATATTGTGAGATCATGATTCATGAGAGTATATGTATTGAAAGGTATAGAACTCTTAAAATTGTAATGTGAAGTTGAATAAACTTAAAAGTTGAGAGAAGAAAACATTACATATGGACTCAATGTATTTCACAATCTTGTTCTGTATTTCTCTGTCTTTGCCTCTTCTTCTATGGCTATCATCCTGGAAAAATTCTTCTAACCACCTCCCTCCCGGACCACGCGGATGGCCATTTATCGGGAACATCCTAGATGTCGGTATGATGCCTCACCAGAACATACACAAACTTGGAGCCAAGTTTGGACCTGTTATCTGGTTAAAACTCGGTATGTGTAACACATTGGTTGTACAGTCGGCTAAGGCAGCCGAGGAGCTTTTCAAGAAGCACGATCTTCAGTTCTCAGACCGAGCGTCAATTCATTCGTCTACTGCTCTCAATTACCACGAGCACTCGATTGGTCTTGCTCCTTATGGTGAGTACTTGCGTGAGGTAAGAAAGCTTTCTTCTTCAGAGCTCCTCGTCCCAAAAAGAGTGAGTGCTTCTGCTGAAGTTCGACAGATTTGCATTAATATCATGATGCAATGGATCAGAGATGATACGGAGGCTTCTCGTCTGAATGGAGGATCAGGTGAAATTGCACTAGAAAGGTATGTTACTCTCATGGCGTTTAATCTTGTTGGAAATTTCATGATATCTAGAGATATTTTGGGAACAAAATCAGAGAAAGGGAATGAGTTCTATGAAGCTATGGACAAGTTCATGGAGTGGACTGGGACACCAAATTTGGTGGATTCGTTCCCGTTCTTGAAATGGATTGATCCTCAAGGAATCAAGAGGAATACTCAGATATATATGGAGAAGTTGTTGAAGATTGTTGACGGATTTGTGAAAGAAAGGATGCAAGAAAGAGCAGCATGTAAGGATAACGCGAAAGAAGACTTCTTAGATGCACTCTTGGATCATAATGGAAAGGGAGGAACTTATCATTTTTCAGAAAGGAAAGTTGCTACTATTGTTCTGGTAATTAACTACTTTTTGATGATTTTTTTTTTAATGTAACAATTGGTTTTCTGTAGACCTTGTGAATTTAAGACTGGTAATGTTGCAGGAAATGTTTTTCGCAGGAACTGAGACTACTACCAGCACGATCAATTGGGCAATGGCTGAACTTCTACGCAATCCAAAGTCACTGTCAAAGCTCGAAAATGAACTTTACCAGGTAATCGGAAATTCAAGAAATGTTGAAGAAGGTGATCTACATAACCTACCATACTTACAAGCAGTGGTCCATGAAACAATGCGATTACACCCTGCTCTCCCTTTACTGATTCCAAGAAAGGCGAAACAAGATACAGAATACATGGGATATTTTATACCCAAGAACACTATGACACTGCTGAATGTTTGGGCAATACACAGAGATCCTACATCATGGGAGGATCCGCTCTCTTTCAAACCTGAGAGGTTCATGAATGCGAATGTTGATCCGAAAGGCCAACACTACGAGTTCCTTCCGTTTGGATCAGGCAGAAGGTCCTGCATAGGCATGTTGTTGGGTGAAAAGATGGTTAGCCTCACTTTAGCCAAGTTGGTTCAGTCTTTTGAGTGGAAGCTTCCGGCTAATGAGTCCCCGGAGAGTATGGATATGAGGGAGAGAACTGGAATTGCCCTTCGCAAGCTTGTACCATTGAGAGTTGTTCCTGTTGAAAAGAAACTCTGATTAGTTTCTGTATTACTCCTATAGCTTAATTTATCGACGGTCATAAAATAAGGTATTTTTATTAAATATTTCAAAATTATTCGACATATTATACTTTTTATGATGTTTTACATGAATTATTATTTGAATCGAACTACTTATTAAAAGTAAATTATATTATGATAAGTGAATGGATTGTTAATAATGAAGGCAAGTTGCTAGATTAATAATGAATGCTTGAAAAAGCTTCTTCATTTGCAGTGTCATTTTCCCTTGCTAAATTAATGAATGCTTGTAAAAACTTCTTCATTTAATTTCCGTTGTAATTTTCATGAAAAATTCGAACTCTTTTGGTCTTGCCCATTAAGTACACAAGTAAGTTGCAATAGAACCAGAATGTAGCCACTAGCCAAAGAAGAATATACTATTTGTAAGGCTTTTAAGCTTCAGATCTTAGATAAATGATGGAAAATGTTATTTTCCTTTCTAAAATTAATTGATAGACTCCATTTTATTCGAGTTATCATTTTCATCTTGTTTATCATACGGTTGGTTTTAATTGCGTTGAACAATTCTCATTTTTAATCTCCAACTATTCAAAATTCAATTATATTTTATTTTTCTACTACTTTTCTCGCACTTACTTTACTATTCCAATTATCATAACAACCTTAATCAATCAAATATCTTCTAAATTAATTGAATAATCTTGGACTTTTAAACACACATCGAATATAACAACCCCATAATCTGAAGAACATATAAAACAACACTATAAAACCTATAAAATTTGAGTCGGAGTCCTAACCGAGGAACCGAATTGTACCATAAGATGTTTGAGTCGAGATCAAGTCTAATTAACTTGAAGTCATATGGTTATCGAGTCAAATAAGTATCCACTTGTTAATACTCTATTTGGCTCGATTAGACTCGGTTATTACATATTTTTACGTAACCAATTTACACAGTTAAAGTTGGACTAAAGCTTATTTAAAATTTTTGAACTAAAGCTCGTCGAATAATTAGTCTTTGAGCCTATTATGGTGACTCTTCGAGATAAATGAGTCGGACTTGGACTTTCACAAACTTTGTAAAAGAAAAAATACGAAATGAATTTGTGTTTTCTGAAATACCGCCCGTGATAGGGCAAGTTCAAAGAAATAGCTCATTTGTGTAAGAGATTTTGGTTCAATTATAAACCATATGAATTAGGAGTACGACAATGAACTGTTGTCGTTGTTTGTTAAGAGGACAAACTCATGTTGAATATACTACAGGACTGCAACCAGCTAAACCACAAAATAACACAAGAAGACGACCTGCAGGTCTACTAATTACATGGCAAAGTCTCATAAAATGTCTCGAATATTAGCAAGTTGAGGCATGGACCTAAACTTGTTTGTTACCACATATATAAAGTAGTTGGCTGTCTGTACATCCTCTAAAAGCTTGTGTGATTCATTGTATATGGCTCAAAATGTTGCCATACCTGCGTCGTACTCGTATCCGGAGGAACAGGAAGAACTTCTGGCTGTAGCACTGGGAAAAGATGTGAAGGAGGGTGAGAAACTTCTGAGATGGACTTTGCAGAATAATTCCGGACGGAGGAAGATTTGTGTTCTTCATGTTCATCAGCCTGCTCAAAAGATACCCTTGTGTTAGTCATCACTCTTTTCGATTCTGTTTGATGATACGAGTACTTTTGTGGCGAAATGAAGTTTATGTATTGGTTTCCTTCAAGTTTACTGCTTTTGTTTTGGTTGTTGGTAGAAGGAGATTTTGTCACAAGTGGTAGTGTATGGTTGTTTATATGTTCTTAACTTCTTATGACCTTGAATTTGCTACTCGGTGTAATATTGCAGTGGGCGGTAAAGTACCAATTAGGCTGCTTGAGGAAAATCAAGTTAGAGGCTATCATGAAACTGAGAGGCAAGAGATGCATAAGATTCTCGACATGTATGTTCACACTTGTCAAGCAGCAGGGGTAATCTTTCTGCATTGCTTTTGTTCTTTTACTAGAGATATACGAGTAGACGTGCACCCACAAAGAGTTGCTGACTTACACATTGAGTATGATTTAGGCACGGGCGGTGAAGCTGTGGGTAGAGATGGATTCCATTGGAAATGGTATTGTGCAGCTGTTAAGCGAACATGGTATCAAGTGGCTTGTCATGGGAGCTGCAGCTAGTAAATCATTTTCCAGGTAGGATTATTCGTGTGCTGCACCGGATTTGTGTCTTTGTTTGGATGATCAAGATCCAGTTCAAACCCGGATCCTAATATTGTGTGAACTTTGGTTCAAAATGGACAGCATCATCTTGCACAGCACAACATACTTACTGATCATAGATTGCAGGAGAATGATACATCCCAAGTCTAAGAAAGCCATTCATGTAAACCGAGAAGCGCCAGTGTTTTGTCACATATGGTTCATATGTAAAGGAAATCTTATTCATACAAGGTATACATTGTGTTCTTTGTAATGAGTTTTAGCTGATTTTCCTTTGTCCATTCAATTACTGATTCTGCGAAACAAATCTGCATATATATAGGCAAAGCGAACCAAATGTGGTTGAGATAGCGGCAAGTCCAGATATTAGTGAAACTATAGAGTCCATGAGATCTCTCTCAGTTGCCGAAGGAGAAATAGTTCGAGAAGATAGTGGAGACTTGCCATTGGAATACAACAGAGTTCGATTATTCAGTCGTGACATTCAACTCTTAGCACCATCAACTAGCTCTTCTCAAAGCACATTCACACCAGAATCGAACATTGAGTGGGATGTTATATCGCGGAGAAGTCTTTCAGTTGGTTCACAGTTTACAACTTGTTCATCTAGTGAATTGACTGATCAGGACAAGACACCTCAGGACCCGACTGAGAGCAGCGAAATAGAATTTGAGCCGCCTATGTATGTGGCGAGCAGTGGGGATCTTTTCCATTCAGTATCATCTAGTACTGCGGTAAGTTCTCTACTTTGGCAGATATGAAATTTTAGTAGTCCAAACAACTTTTGAATGAATCATGAACATCTATGATCAAGCAGGAACAGAGTATGAACAATGAGCTCTTTGAAAAGCTTGACCAATTTGTAGACGAAGCAGAAATATCACGGAAAGAATTGTACGAGGAATCAATGAAGCGGAAGAAAGCTGAAAAAGATGCTATTGGTGCTATTCGCAGAGTGAGTCTTATACGTTGATCAGCTGATGACATATAGCGTCGACTAGACTAGTGAATTTAACATCAATACTTAAATGGCAAACAACTTTGTTAGGTTAAAGCATCTGAAACCATGTACGTGGAAGAGTTCAGAAGGAGGAGGGAATGTGAAGAAGCACTGACGAGGAGCAAAGAAGAGGCCGATAGGGCAAAATGGCAACTACAAGAACTCACAGAAAAGCTCAGAGTTACCGAAGAACAGAAATCCACCGGGGAGCAGAAGATTTGTTCTGCTGTTGAATTGTTGCAACAGTATAGAAAGGAAAGAGATGAAATGGAGGTGGAGCGTGATAACGCAGTCAAGGCAGTGCATGATTTGAAGGAGAAACAAGCTGAGGCGGAGGCATCGAGTTCATCTGTATCTGAATTTTCTCTGTTTGAAATTCAAGAGGGAACGCACAACTTCAGCCAAGCGCTTAAGATAGGCGAAGGGGGTTATGGAAGTGTTTACAAAGCGTGTCTTCGGTACACTCAAGTGGCTGTTAAAGTGCTGCGTCCTGATAATACCTCCCAGGGACCCTTAGAATTTCAACAGGAGGTAATGCATGGATCATTTTTCTTTCAGTAGGATAAGTGTTAGTATGACAGTGGCCATTTAATCGGTTAATCCTGTTTAGGTACGAACCTTGAGCAAGGTGAGGCATCCGAACCTCATCAACCTGATAGGAGCCTGTCCAGAGGCTTTTGCTCTCATATACGAGTATCTTCCCAACGGAAGCCTGGAGGATCGTCTAACCTGCAAAGACAATACACCCCCACTGCCATGGCAAACTCGAATCCACATTGCTGCTGAGCTTTGCTCAGCTCTTATATTTCTGCACTCCTGCCAGCCTCAAGGGATTGTCCACGGTGACCTGAAACCTTCAAACATTATGCTAGATGCCAATTTCGTGAGCAAGCTCAGTGACTTTGGAATCTGCCATCTACTCCCTCAAGATTCAGGAGATTACACAACACGGTGTTGCATAACTAATCCCAAAGGAACTTTCGTCTACCTTGATCCGGTTTTCCAAACAACAGGAGTGCTTACTTCCAAGTCGGATGTCTATTCGTTTGGTATTATATTGTTAAGACTGTTAACTGGAAAGCCTGCATTAGGTATTGCTCAAGAAGTACAAGACGCGTTGCACAAAGGCACATTGAAACATTTCCTTGATCCAACGGCAGGAGACTGGCCGTACGTGCAATCTAAACAGTTGGCTCACTTAGCAATCCGTTGCTCAGATATGGAACGTAAGTATAGGCCTGATCTTGCTTTTGAAGTGTGGGGGGTACTTGAACCTATGATATGGCTAACCAATCACTTTCACAGTGCAACATAGAGCGTTCTTAAATTGCCCGGGTCAAGAATCATCAGCAGCGAAAATGCAGAAGAAATTGAAGCTATTTAGGCCATGTTGTGTTGTAGTACAGTTGAACATCAGCAGAAGATCTAAGTGTATGCAAGTTAATTAGAAACTTTGTCTAATTAGGCCTACGTGGAAATTAATTAATTAACATAATTTATAATTTAGGGAATCCTAATCTAAATCTTCCTCTACTCAAATTAGTATACTTACTCAAATTAGGCCTTACAAGAGACAGAAGAAAGAAGAAGAAGATGATGATCAACTATGAGCGTTATTGGATCTACACTCTGAAATAAATTTGAATTGAATTCTATTCGATCTAGTTTAGTTGAAATCTATTTAATTATTTATTATATATATATACTAAATTTCAGTTTAAGTTAATTCCGACAAAGAGAATAGGGCCTTACTTTTCTAAAACGTTGTGTTTATATATTAGTGCACAAATATACCTTTTAATTAGAATAACGAATGGTGTTGTGGTAATTTTATTAAAAGTTTACGTTTTAAAAATGATATTATTATACAGTATTTGAAAGGATATAGTTGTTTTAACGAAACTATGCAAACACAAACATCCGATTGGTTATATTAACAAAACGGTTAATTTAGATTTACTCCTCCATCCTTTAGTATCTTCGGTTATTCGAAAGGAAATACAAATAATTCATGAAAATTACTCTAATTTTACAATTGACAGAGATTGATCAAGTAGCAGTATACGTTGGATCAAAACAGATTCGTTAGATCGAACGGCCACAAATTAATACTTTGCAATCGCGCCCAAATCTGTTCAAACTTTTATAACCGCTTTCCACCAAATTGCAAATAAGTCCTCCAAATCCTAATCTTTTTAACCAAACCCAGAATCTCACCTTTCTTGACATATAACAACTACTCAATTTCATTGAGCAGTTACAGAACGGTTGCAACAAATTCAGTTATATAAGTCCATTCTTCTTCTTCTTCTTCTTCTAGCTACTCATTAATCACTATCTTCTTCTTCTTCTTCTTCTTCTTCAAGAAACGGATCGTTATCGAAAATGGAGAATGTTGCAGATACTAAGAGCGTAACCATACCAGGCTTCGGTGAACAAATCCTGGCCTGTGTCATACACAATCCTACCACAGTTACCCAATGGATCATCAGCGTCGAAGAAGACTTCAATCGCCAAATGTATCCCAATCTACCAAAGGTCATCTCCATCGCTGTCTTGCCTGAATCCCCCAACCGCCCTGCCATCCTTCAAATCTTCGTCAGCCGTTGCTGCCTCATCTTCAACTTAGCTCACGCCCCCCCCCACATCCCAGACTCGCTGAGACAGTTTCTGACGAACAGAGTTTACTTTTTTACCGGAATGGGGTCTGGATTCGGCTCTAGAGAAGCTGAACAGGTACTATGGAATTGGGGGGTCGCGCCACACAGATATTTGACATAAGTGTTCGCCATGTAGATGTAAAATCTGAGACGAACGGGGCAGTCACGCTCAGGGATTTGTGCCTGGTGAAGCTCGGTAGGGAGATGATGGAGAAGCCTAGGGAGGTATTGGAAAGTGATTGGTCTAGTGTGGAGCTTACTGATGATCAAGTGAATTTCAGTTGTCTGGACCTTTACGTTTGTCATCGGCTTAATTTAGTTTAGGGTTTATTTGTGAGGCTCTATTGTTCTTTCTGGAACGTGGACCACCGTCACCATAAGTACTCGTCGTCATGTCGTCTCTGGTATACTTTCTGGTTCACTGCTATCTAACTGATGATGTGGATAACGACTGCACTTATATGAATAGCTAGCGAGTTTGTATTGATTTGTTTGTCGTTTATATTGATACAGTACGTAGAAGTTGTAAGGTGCCATTATATTCTACTGTCATGTGCAACCAAGCAATTTTGTTTGCTTTTTCTGTATTGAATAAAATGTGGGACATAAATCTTTGATATATAGTTTCATGTGTCTTTGTTGTTCAATTGAAACTATCAAGATATAAATTGCTAGCTAGCTATCAGAGATTTTGCTAGTTTAGATGCATATTTCGTTCTACTTACTGCTTTTAGACTGTGTTCGACAGGCATAGAGTACTCAGTTGTCTGTAATTCGCTTGTAACCTTGTCGGTGTTCAGTCATCTAGCATTTCTGTAAAACTTTCTGAAGATATCAGTCAGAGTACTTCACAACAGCGTAGTACGTTGTTAGACTTGATGAGACTCCTGATAGCAAAGGAAATACGGCTGTGATGTGTACAGGTTTAAAATTATTTGGTGACTATCCAGCATAGTAGTTCTTGGGCTTAGACTTGTTAGCAGGGGATTAGATTACGGAATCTCTAACAGATAATATACTTTGAGACTCGTTAGTCGTTAGGTGGATACATAATGATAGAAGCTTAAGGAGACAGATGAGATCAGGTTAAAGTACTGGGATGATTAGATATTTGGCCTGATATTCACAGTAGTTGATGATAAGAGGCAAGGAGAAGCACAATCGAATTTCAGATTTCCAAACTTGGCTACAAGTTCCTCTCAGATTTGTTGCAGTACTGAGCAGAAGTGTAACCAGCAATCACTTGTTTCTGTGGTTTGTTCAGAAACAAATCTTTATTGCTTACTAGAAACAAGAAACAGAAATCAGATTCTAGACCACAAAAAGGCCTACAATATAATGTCTTATTGTAATTCCATGCTCTTGATGAACACAGCTTCAAGCATCAGACCAGTAAATGTCCATTTCACCCCAATCACTCTCTGGAACATTTAAAGCTTTCCAAACGGCTTTCGACGCGTCAACGATGTTATTAGGACACGGAGGCTGATAGTCATGCTCGTTATCACATCCTGCGGTCGAGTCACACTCGTCAACAACCTTGGCGTTCACCTTCCTTCCGTTACCGTGAATTGTCACATATTTGAAGCATCTCTTCATGTTATTGAACCACCCGGTTGACAATGCAACGATAGGTTCGTCGTCCGAGTGGTATTTCCCATCACACTCCGAGGGCCCCCCTCCATCATCACCTTTCCCGAATCCGTTGATCGTCAAGACCGCCTTGGTGTGTTGGGTAACTTGAGGGGAGCACTTGTAGATATCGTAAAATTTGCCTTCTTCGCAACAATCCGAGCCGTGGTCATGGTTGCATTCGTGACTGGTTCCTTTGAGCTTACCACTTGGCTTGCAAGTTGTAGCATGGACTTTCAAGCTCAATGTCAAGATGAGAAGAGTGACAAGGAGAAAGAGTAAAAGGGATAGAGCCTTATTCCTCATCTTTTTCTTGTATCTATTGTTAAGTGTGTTGATTGAACATTGGATTGGTTTTTGAGCATATTTATAGATCTCTTGTGAATCTGATGAATGTCCTTTTCCATGCCACTTCTCTTACTCAATGTAAAGATTCTTGATTCCCTTTTTCTTGTATAGATCAGCACATTTTTTATTTACATGAATAATGAATCTTGGCCAGTGGAAAATTAAGGATAGAATCAAGAATGGAATCTTTAGTGCATGTCTTATGGGATCTCCATGCGGCTCTTGGCATTTTTAACAGAACAACATAGTACAGAGAAGAGCCAGATATTCATCAGGGCGAGCATTGTTATGTCTTTTAGATGGGTGAGTCGAATCGAATCAAAGTCTGAGTACGGTTTTGAGCTAACAAAAATCAAAACTTTGGTCGAATAAACAGATGCATATGATATGATAGAGGAAACATGTATCAGAGACTCAAACTGAAGAAACTCATCATCAAACAATATTATTGATACAAAAATATGTAATGTACATGATCTTGACATGACTCAGAGCTTCTGTAAATGACACAAAACAGTATCCGAAAACCAGAAATACGGACTTCTATACAATTCAGATCTGAGAAATTAACGAACCAACCTGCACAATATGGAAAGAGACTGAGCACGACTTGAATTTAATAATGATGATCCTACAGTAAACTATCCGTCCTGGCAGGTAGCCGTTTGAAGAAATTGAGTGGTGCGGCAGGAAGCTTACGGCGCAACTTGGGATGCCGCATAACATACAGCCCTGCAGTAATTATCAGCAACTGCAAAGGTACAGCATAAAATACAATCGCGGCCAGAATGCAAAATGTCAAGAATATGAATGTGGCACGAGGGTCACGCCAGCTCAGAACACCTTGAATCCTTTCACCTTGAGATGCAATTTGACCTACCACTGTCTGAATTCTTCCAGCTACGTGCCTCAAACGATCATATCTCCATTTGACGAGCTCTGGGTTTCGTGAGGTTGGGAAAGTATCAAATTCCTCATCAAGCTCATCAGGGTGAATAGAATCAGCACATGATAGTTTGATATTCATGTGTGGAGGATATCTTGGCTTAAACCGGTAATTCCATAGACCAATCAATAACATGTAGAGAAAAATGGTCGGTATAATCAGTTGCGGGGCAAATGTTAACATCATAAAGAGCGCGTGCACTAGAACTGTTGTGACCGGCTTTTTCCACGTACATACTTCTCCAAACCATTTCCCTACAGCGAATAAGCCATTGAAAACCGACATTAGCCTGTAAAAGTTGGCCTTGCTTTTTCTCATGCTCCATAAATGCGAATCAGCATCACTCATGTATTCAATCACTTCTTTCCTGAGAGGAGGTTCTGATCGGTTTAGCCGTGCAGCTACTATACTGACAGCTTGCAGACGCAATGCCTCAAGCTGAACTATCGACAATGGTCTCACATAGTGCATCTTTGGCAGTAAGGGTCTCGAGTACAAACTCATCATGTTTACCATCGAAGTACAAGAAAACCGAATTGCTAAATGCAACTCTCCCATTTTCTTTACGCCTGAGGGGTGAAGTACTAGCAAAGGGTAAGAATGAGTATAAATACGATCAGTTTCGAGTGTCGAAATTCTAATACGAATTTTCCCAATTTTCATGTCTCTATTTCCATTTGCACCCTTTTCGGCAATTTGGCCATTGTCGAAAACACCAACCGTGAGAACTGTTGCTGTATCGTGAACTTCCCATGTGTATTGCTCATTGTACTTGGGATTTAAGCTTTCGATGATTGTCCTGGTTCGAACCCATTTTTGTCCATACTTTGCCACGCAGAACGTATCTGAAGTACCCCTACCATCTCTTGTCTTCATCGGCGTAAGGCTGTCGGCGCTTAATATCCCGAGTTCAAGGACACCAATAGGTGGCTTCCAGAGTTGTTTAGCTGATGGTCGAAGATCACTACTGTAATATGTTGATTCATCTAGAACATGGTACCCTCCATCAAGGCAGACGCGAATGTGGATCCTGCTAGCAAATTTGTCTCTTTTTGGCTCTACAACATCATTTGCACTCGGTTTTTGTAGGCTGAACCATTTAGAGCGAATAATACGATCATCAGCACGCCGCTCAATAGTTGTTAGTGGTACAGAAGTCTTACCAAGAACCTCATCTTTGTTAGGCCCCACACGATCTTCCACCGTGAGTATCAGATGGTCATCAAATGGCTCAGCAGCAACGAACATGAAATCATCGTTCCAGAAGGCGTTCATAGTTTGGGATTGCACCGTTTTTGTCCTTAAGATTTGGCTACCAATCTGTGCCCTAACATGTAGATTTGGAAACCGATTTTTATCTGCTGGAACCAAGTCTTGTACTTCTATCACATTGACTCGCACGTACCACAACCTTGGAGCATGGTACACTTTGGAACGGGTGTGTGACAATGGAACCGAGCTATCGACAGGACTAGCAGCATCTGAGTGCCAGGCATCGGCAAAAGCTTCATCAGCTTGTGTGCCTATCCAAACTGCAACCATCAATTCTCCCTTTGTCTTTTCACCATTTTTGTCCTGAAGATGGTGCCATTCCGGAGCCAAAGGACTATCAGGTGGAACTCGTCTGGGAACGTCAAGAAGATTAATCAGAATACGACCCACGAAATCGTCCTTCACCACATCTTTATCCTTGACCACCAATTCCAACACAGATGACTGCATTCTATCACTAGAAAAAGTGAACACTGTGTTCCATTCAGGAAGTTTTGTTTTCTCGAAATGTCTTGTTACTCCTTTGTAGTTACCGAGTCTCACCTCGACATATGGATCAAGACTCCCAGTAACATCCATTGTAGGCAGATCACGAGCTTTGACAACCCGGACAAAGAGGAACTGCATCGGCTCCACCAGGTTGTATAAATTGGACTGATTCCCTGAACGTTGAACTCGTCCACCTACAACTTGACCCCCTCCTAGAAAAGGGCTTGTTTCTTTTGGAGTAAAGTCTGTTTGTTGTGAACCATAACCAGGATACGTACGCATAACTGGCGGAGCTTGTGGTCCAGGTCTCATTTCATTAAACGCATATGTTGGCTGGTTTGAAGTGAACATACGTTGTGGCTCTTGTTGTTGGTGGTTTGAGCCAGGCAGATTGTGAAAAGTTTGCTTTTTCACCTTTTTCCGACTGTTGAATGCTTCTGGTATAGCTTGCTTTGCTTTCTGAGAAGGAGAATGTTCATTGTGGATCGAATGCACACTTGAGTAAGTAGAAGAAGAAGAGGCCATTTCAGTAACAGGAATTGAAGATTTTGCATACTTATCATCAGTCAAATAGACGTTTAACCCGAGCTCCCCCCTTGAACGCGAGAAAATGCTTCCTCTCTCCAACGGATAGTTAAAAACCACAGCATCAGAGTAGGGAACAAAGGATGTACCAGTTATTCGAACCTTTCCAAGTGAAGACTTAGAGTTGCTGGCTTTATTGCTGCTGTAGACACAAGCTTCCAGCGTGAGATTATGCAGGTTTTTTGGGTCTGATACGTTGAAATAGAAAGTCTCGTTCCAGTACGGATCAAGATCCTTCTCTTTGACTGTGGTGCGGAATTTTTGATTATCAAAGGAGAGCTCCACGAAAGCGTTGGATGAACCTTGTCCATTTTTTGGCATCAGGTTGTGAGCTCTAACAACTTCCACTGCTAGTTTGAGATTGCTCATTTAGTCACCTAATGGACAGAACAAGGTTAAGTGGAGCTAATAACTAAATAGACATGAAAGCAGATAATCGACTCAACATTCTAAATGATAGCAAATTCATCTCCAGAAATCAATCAAAGTGTAATGGAGAACAAACAATCAGATTCTTTAGTTAGCTTTCAGCCTATTTAAGGGCCTGATCACATGTTGAGTCTAGCAAAACAACAGGAGTATCTGCAGCAAAACCTCAAAACTAATCCTATTGTTTCACTAGTTTTGCTTGCAGAATCCAACTATTAATCTAGATTAGTAAGCCTTGGGAAGAAAAACAAATCTTTTCACTGTTCTGTTAATAAAAATCTAACATTTTCAAATGCTCAAGCAAGAAAGTTGAGCTCATATTTCACGCTTCAGATGAATTCGAAACACTTCTCGACTGTTTACATAATTAAGAACCTAGGAAAATATTGTGTTAGCTTTTTGCGGATTACATTGAGATTTCAGAACCTAGCAAAATTAAGTTTGTAGAAACGATAAGCGAATAGAAAATAGAGTTGTAACGAGAAGTATAAGAAAAATATAGAAAAGCATGGCAAAAGCTTTTGTATATGCCTTCAAAAAATCTTTGTAATACCAAAACTCTATCAAAATATATTTTCGAGCCTCCATGAAATCCCATTTTCGTTTATCCTATCCGGCTAGGTATTAGAACCACCCTTTGGCCTGATAATTTTCGCAACGACAAAAATGAATCCGTCAAATATTGGCGACAAGCATTCCAATATTCCCATCAAGGATTTCCTATCTTTGTTGTTCAAAAAAGGGTACGTTAAACTTACATCACAGGAGGAAGCTGAGCAAGATGCTGCAGATTTGTGATCATAATTCATAAGCTAGAAAGTGATCAATCAACACAGAAGAAGAGAAAAAAACGACACTTCGAAACTCAAACCTTGCTCCGACCAATACAAGAAAACATACAAGTACACAACTATTGCATATCAATACGAAATTTTAACCCATTAAACAGAGAAACCATCAACGGTAATAATCAAACTAACGTAAAGCTTCATCATGCAACATGTAAACAATAGAAGAATTGGACAATAACACAAAATTTTACCTGGTACTGTAATCTTAAACTTGAATGTTGAACTGAAAACAGAGAAGCTGATGATTTGGTTCTTGGTAGAGACTTAGACCATAAGAAAACAGAGATAATGTGAGAGACGTGGGAAATGAAATGGTCAAGCGTTTTAAATTTACACTAGTTGAAGTTACAATAATGCAAAATACACTTGACATTACTAATATTTGTATAAATCAATTGTCAATAGAGTTGACGAAGAAGAAGCTAAGAAGTTTAATACAGTAGATGAAAAGTCATCATGATAAAGATAGTTAGGTGGATTTGCTCTATACCCCTGCCCTTATGTGACTAGCAGTAGTTCACCCTAAAGTCTCGTAAATTAACGTAAAACTTGTCATTCAATTAATCGATTCCATTCAACTCCAGTGCTTTTAGAACTTTCACCTCAAATTTCAGACGACCAGCACAGGAGTGAAGAAAAGAAATATTAACATTATAGCTGCAGGGGGGG